>PVLC010004855.1:10505-81333 GCA_004027655.1 Graphiurus murinus | reverse complement strand
GTCGCCTCCCAGAAGAAACTGTCCTACAGGCAGCTTCCGTTCCTACTCTACCAGGTGACAAGGAAGTTTCGGGATGAGCCCAGGCCCCGGTTTGGTCTTCTCCGCGGCCGAGAGTTTTACATGAAAGATATGTACACCTTTGACTCCTCCCCAGAGGCTGCCAGGCAAACCTACGGCCTAGTGTGTGAGGCCTACTGCAACCTGTTTGACAGGCTGGGGCTGCGGTTCATCAAGGCCCAGGCAGACGTGGGCAGTATTGGGGGCACGATGTCTCACGAGTTCCAGCTACCAGTGGATGTTGGAGAGGACTGGCTTGCAGTCTGTCCCAGCTGCAGCTTCTCAGCCAACGTGGAAACACTAGACTTGTCACAAAAGAACTGCCCTGCCTGCCACAGTCCACTGACCAAAACCAAAGGCATTGAGGTAGGGCACACATTCTACCTGGGTACCAAGTACTCCTCTGTTTTCAATGCCCAGTTCACTGATGCCAATGGTGAACCATCCCTGGCTGAAATGGGGTGCTATGGCTTGGGTGTGACTCGAATCTTGGCTGCTGCCATTGAAGTTCTCTCTACAGAAGACTGTATCCGCTGGCCCCGCCTCCTGGCCCCTTACCAAGTCTGCCTCATCCCCCCTAAGAAGGGCAGTAAGGAGGCGGCAGCTGCAGAGCTCACAGAGCACCTGTATGACTACATCACAGAGATGGCACCTCAGCTCCGTGAGGAGGTCCTGTTGGACGACAGGACCCATCTCACCATTGGGAACCGACTGAAAGACGCCAACAAGCTGGGCTACCCCTTTGTGATAATCACTGGCAAGAGGGCCCTGGAGAACCCTCCACACTTTGAGGTTTGGTGTCAGAGTACTGGTGAGGTGCTCTTCCTCACCAAAGAAGGAATCAGAGAATTACTGAGCCAAGTGCAGGTTGTATAAGTGTCCTCATCTTGCAGCCTTGGCATTCACCAACACTGTTATTACCTACACTCCTTTCCTAGGCCGTCTCCCCAGAAACAGGGCAGCTCATGAAAGGTGAGAACATGTTAGGGAAACCAATGTTTGCCCAGTCATTGGTTCAGATTATTTGTATTTAAAATCATTAACTTGCTCTCTCTCTCTCGGCTGGCCATGCCACCTAGGACTTTCCTTTTACATTGTATCATGGAAGCTTCTGTTATGAAGCTGAGAGACAAGAAAGAGACCCAAGTTCCTTGAGCAAGTCATTTCCCTTCTCTGCTGAGTTTCCCATTGGGAATGGCTGAAGTCCCAGGGCCTCATGTGCCATGCAGTCCACAGGACAAACCCCCAGCCCTCCTCCCTGAGAAGCTAAGCTGAGAGTGCAGGGGAAAGAATCAGGAGACTTGATTGCCACCAATTCATTGGTGGGTTGATGCATCTGATTCCTTGCTGGGGGCTCAGTTTCCCCATCTGTAACATGAGAAAATGGAACTACAGCTGTCACAGATGGTTCCACAAATGGCTTGTGACAGGCGGCTCTGGTTCCTCTGATTCTGTGTAGTCAACGCATCCTGCAAGTTGAATGGCCTAATCGCCCAAAAGCTACCTGCAGAGACGTGGCCCTGAGGTGGCTTAAGCACTGGGATCATGTTTTCTTGATTGAATAAAGTCAAATATTGAAGTGAGCCTTTTATACTAATTTGAAATAATTCGTTCTATTTTAATAACTTGATAGTTTACTACTCCTGTTCTTTACCTACTGTTTCCACACTCAGCAACAAAAGGTAGTTGAGAAAAATGTGTCTTAAGCCATTTTATTTTTACTTATTTATTTATTTATTTTGCGGTACTGGGGATTGAACTCAGGGGCGTTCTACCTCCGAGCTATACCCTCAGCCCTATTTTTTATTCTTTATTTTGAAACCGAGTCTCACTAAGTTGCAGAGTGCCTCACTAGGTAGCTGAGGCTGGCTGCGAACCCGGATCCTCCGGACTCAGCCTCCCAAATGCTGGGATTACAAGCGTGCGCCACCACGCCCGGCTGTCTTAAGCCATTTTTAAACCACAGGTTTCTTGAGCTTCAACCCTCAACCTTCAACCTTGTCCTGGGTGCAGAGTTGGCTCCCAGGGCCACAGCAGAGGTTGATTAGTAAAAGCTGGTCTCTGCCTAAATTCCATGGGAACCTGGGAGTGGACTTGAGCTACCACGGAAGTGCTGCCTACTTTCATTGCTCCTGCATGCTAGATTAGGAGCATAACCAGGTTGTTCATCTTTGGCTCCACGGGTCTCCACATGTCCAAGTCTAACAATCTGTCAAGGCCAAGTCCAAAGCCATCACCTCTTGAAAACCTGCCTGACAACTTCTGGAAGTGGGTCCTCCCTCTGCCTCCCACGGCACCGATCTCATTCTTTCTTGTTTTGCACATACACAGCTCACTGTATGGTGGTTCAGATGGTCTTGTCGCTGATGGCGAGCTGCTGGAGGTCAGGGGCCTGAGCTGCTGCTTATTGCACTACAGTTCTTGTTTTGGCCAGTTACCACCGCCCATTAAATATCTGTGTGAAAGCTTGTTACTAGCACTGCTGTTACTGCTAGAGTAACATCACCCCCAAACACACTGTCAGGCTTCCCGGTGAAATGTGCCCAGCACGCCCTAATGGCTCCCAGACCTCCTTTGGAATTGCTTAGATTTTTAGGCCAGGAGGTGATTCTGAGAGCAAAGCTAGAAAAAACAACACAGGACAGAGGGTCTTAGCCTTGCTGCACATTGGAATCACCTGGATTCCCTGCTGAGGTTCTAGTTCTGTGTGGGCTGTGGGCTGGGCTGTGGGCTGGGCGTTGGGAAGTTTAAAGCTCCCCAGTGGTTCTAATGTGCAGGCCTTTGGCTGAGAGCTGCTGTAAGAGCCGCCCCTGGGGCCAGCCAGCTGTGGTTGGGCATTTCTGTGAGTGATTTCAGTGAGTCATCAGACTGATGTGAGCTCTCTGCTTTTAGTGGTCTAGTTTTTTGTTGAGGGTCTGCCTTGTGCCACTTTTACATTGTTTCCATTTCTTAAAACCATGCCAGGTAGCTATTGTTAATTCTCATGTTACAGATGAAGAACCTTGAGGCTCTATTTAAGCAACTAACTCAATAATGTACCACCATTATGGATCAGAACTAGAATCTAGACGCTGCCCCAAAATCATCCCTTTCCCATTACACTGCTTGACCTCTGCCTAAAGTGGATTCATGTCTGTCTACTCAAGTTAGCCTCAGGTCTGTGAGAAATTAGAACTCATGCAAGTGGATGCTTCGAATAATTGTGTGTGTGTGTGGGGGGGGGGTTTACTGGGGATTGAACCCAGAGGCACTCTACCTCCAAACTATACCCCCACCCCTTTTTGTATTTTCATTTTGAAATGGTCTCACTAGGTTGCCAAGAGTCGCTAAGTTGTTGATCTCAAACTTGCAATCCTCCTGTCTCAGCCTCCCAAGTACTGGGATTAAAGGTGTGTGCCACCATGCCTGGCAGTATTTTTTTTTTTAACTTTAAATGTGTGTTCTATAACCTTGCTTATTTATGAAGGGCTAGCCTAATGGTACTTTAAAAAACGAGATTCCAAGAATACAGAATCTATTAGTTTTAAACTTCATAAATATGCAAGTCTTAGAATAATTTAAGGACTTGAGAAGGTGGAGCCGGCTTCTCCAGCCCTGGCTTCACAGATGGGAACAGTCTGGCACAGGAATGACCATGCCATCTGACTGGCAAATGCTGGCGGATACCACAGCCCTCTGTCAGTTCTGCTGGGGAAAGAGAAGATTGGCCAGGTCAGCCTTTGAGCTACCAGAGCCTCAGGCCGCCAAGACCGGATTTTGTTCTTTTACAGCAGGGGAACAGTCACAAGAAGGACTGATTTTCCCAAGGTCAGGCATCCTAACCACGAAGCCAGTGTTTCCTCAGGTAGCAGGGGCAGTGTGTTCTGGGGGAAAGATCAGAGCCTTGAAGAGACATACTTGTAGATTCACCGCTCACTGGGAAAGTGAGCTGAGACACGTGGCTCGCCCTTTGTGCATCTCAGATTCTCATTGGCAAAATACTCCTGTGGATGTCACCTACTTTGCAGGGTGGTCTGGGGCTGCCTGAGCTTGTATGAAATGCTTAAGCCTTAGTCTGCACTTGAGAAACCCTCCCCTTACACCAGATCCCTTAGGAAGCGCCCCACTCACACCGGGAGCTCAGGCTCTGCTGTTAACTTCCTTATCTCAAGATCTGGATCTTGTTTCCTTAATGGGATATTTTATAGCTTCTCTAGAGAATGCCTTGAGCAGCAGTTAGGTAATGCCTGCAGAATGGTTTTATCCCGGAGGAAAGACAGACATGTACCTTACTCTCATTTCTGAACTTGCCAATTTTACCTCTTGCCATAAGTTGCTCAAATGGGGATGCTGGCAAAATAACAGGTGCAGGTTGTGTTATGGTTGCTCATTCCTTGGGGAGATCTAGACACAACTGGGAAACAGCAGAATTAATACTTGGGAACAAAGGCTGGTACGTAACAAACCCATCATGTAAATCAAGCTTAGAAGGTAAATCAAGAGTTCCATTTGTATTCTGTTTTAATGGAAGAAACACCTGCTGGACTATCAATAAAGGAACTTTGTGGAAATTGTCATTTCCTTACCTGCTGAGTGGCAAGCCCCTTTGGAGTTTCCACAATCCACTTCCATAATAAGATGGCAGGATGCTTTTTAGAATGAATTGTTACAGATACAAGGACATGTAAGGCTTTGTTTTACTTAGAAAATGGATGGGAAAATCATTTCAAAATGTTATTGCAAAGCTGAAAAGTTCTCTTTTAAATCAAGATACTTCACTTAATTTAAAGCAATCACATCACTAGGCATGGTGGTGGTGCACACCTGTAATACCAGTACTCGGGAGGCTGAGACAGGAGGATTGTAGGTTCATAGCCAGCCTCTGCAACTTGGCAAAGCCCTCATAAACTTAGTGAGACCCTGTTTCAAAATAAAATAGGGCCGGGGGTGTAGCTCAGAGGCAGAATGTCCCTGGCTTCAATTCCTAGTACCACAAAAATAAAATGGAATAAAATAGTCACATCATAGTGTAGGACTCCAGACTCGAGACAGGAATCAGATTGCCTGGGCCACTTAACAGCTGTGTGGCTGTACAAGACACTTCCCCAGACTTCAGCTTCTTTACCGTAAAGAAAATGATGCCTGGCTCATAGAAGGTGCTCGGTAAGTGGTGGCTGCCTTTATATTCAGCGATATTTTGCGCGTAGTAGATGGTGGGTGACACACTGTGGGCCAGCAGAAAGGGGTGGCACACGGACTTCTGTTCAGGCAGCATCCTGGTGCAGGGACAATGTCCACTCTGTGAAGCCAGCCGCTCTTCAGGCTGCTAATGAACGCCAATGGTTAGATCTTAATTACCTTGGCTAATGAAAACTGGAGCCAGGAGAGGGAGAAAGAGGCACTCACCAGGTAACTACCTGAGGATGCCCTGTTTGCAAAGGCAGAACCTCCTGCTGATACGCACTCAGAAAGCTCGGGCTGATGGGAGCCTCATTGATGGAGTTAGTGCTATAGGGATTTGGCTATGGGCTCTAGTAGGGATTTCTGCAGAAGGCAGAGTCTTCTAGGCAGACAGGCAGGTTGATGACACTGATGCTGAGATTTACTATGGCTGGAGTGATCCAGGCAAAGGCAGTGGGGCTCTATTACAGACTCCTAGGAGGTGGGGCCAGTCTTGATGACACTGATATCTCCTGACCTCAAGTGCTGCTCTGCTTTTCACTAGCTAGCCGACTTTGGGCAGGTTATTTATGGGTCATAAAACTACCTGCCTCCTAGAGGTGTGGGGAGGAATAAGTGAGCCATTTGCACTAGGACCCTGGAAAGCTGCCCAGGCTGGCCTAGGTGCTCCATAGTAGAGCTGCTCTCCTGGACCAGGCCAGCATAGACCCCTTCAGGGCTCCTGGCCTTTGCTTGAGGGCTCCTACCTCTCCCCACCTCCCAAATCCTTCTTCAACTTTGTGGCCCAAGTCCCATCATGTCATGATCTGTTGGGAATTAATCACTCTCCCTCTCTAGGCTATCAGCCATCGTTATTTGTGCACCCAATTGGTGCTGAGCAGGTGCAGTGCTAGACCCTGGCCATACAGCAGTACACAGCTCAGGGTACTTGACTCAGTTTACAGAGTAGTAGGGGGAACCACCAAGTAAACAGTTACAGTGCAGCATGGTAAGAGTAGTGGTGGTGCAGGGGGACACCTGAGTGAGGAGCCAGGGAGGGCTTCCCAGAGGAGGCTGTGGGGGCTGGCATTCAACAGTGAAGGCACACACAGCTGGGGATGGAGAGGGGAGCAGGTCGGGGGAAGAGGGTCCATGCTTTGCACCCTCTTTCCATCCTAGTTGTTTTCTGTGTCCTATCCCTGATGGCCTGGGAGCTCCTGAAGTGCAGGGCCCTGGGCAGGACTGGGCCACAAGCCAGCATCAAAGAAGGTTGTGGCTGAATGACAAAAGCAAGTAAGTCTTCCCAACCCTGGTGCAGCCAGAACTGTCCAGGAACTTCTGCTAAAACAGTGCAAGAGGATACACTTTTAGCTCCAGAATTAGATGCACCTAGAGGTTGGAGTCCTAGGTCGGAGGGTCTAGGAATCTGTCTCACAGGAGCAGACCTGCAGACCTCACTGCCTGGGTGCTGGCACCGCCCTTCCCCATGCAGTCTTGAGGTGATTCTCAACTGCCTCCTGATGGAGGAAAGCAGCACATCCTGTCATCTAGTGAGTGCAGCTGCCATCACTGGCCTCATTAGGTAGATTTTGAGGCCCAGAGAGGTTAAGGAACTTTCCCAAAGCATCACAAGGTACAGGCTTGAGCCAGTCATCTGAGCTTTCCAGCCACCACCACAACCTGTCATGGTGGGAGAGGGCAGTAGGGCTGTGTCCTGCCCCTCTCCTTCCCGTCCTGCTTAAGCTGGCCATCTTGTTTCTGCTGACCATGGCCATGTTGAACATCCAGTGTCTTTGAGTAGATGACACTGGACACCACAATGACATGCTCCTCATTGAGTAGAGCTATGGCCTGGGCTACAGCATCAGCCTCTTCTCCAGGAAGTCCTACACTCACCTACGGGCCACCAACCCCTGCCACAGGACTGCAGCATCTCACCCGCTGCCATCGTCTCTTGTCCCTCCACATCCCGGGATGCGTGGCCTGCTACAGCCCGAGCCTGCACCACCTGGCCATGACCTCTCCAAGCTCTAGGCCCTCACGACAGGGGAGGAGTCACACGGCTGATCGTCTCCAAGTCCATACTCCTAAAACTGGGGCTTTTGGGATCATCTCCCCAGCCCTCCCATATTACATGGAGTAGAGGGTCATGATGTGGATAGCACTAGGCATCGTGACCAGGCCACATAAACTGCTTTGGTTCTATTTAAGAGCAGCGAGGAGGCCGCTACCACCTTGCCCATTGATCCAAGGTTTGTTGTGGGCCGGTTTCTAGCCACAAACGCTTTCCTCCAGCTGCAGACACCCCACAGGGCCCTGTGCAAGGAGCGCCACACAATGTTGCCCCAGGCCCCCTTCCTTCTGGCCTTTCTGCAAGGACTGCCCACTGAGTCCTGACCAGAAGGAGCCAGGCTCTGCTTCCCACATCAAGGGTGGGGATGCAGAACCAAAGAACATGGCAGACATCTGGTCCTCCATTTCCCCTCTCCATCTGACAGTTCAGAGAATGATCCCAGCTTCCCATGTGCCAACAGCACTGGAACATAGGATGTGTCAGCAGAGTCAGCCTTTCCTCAGCCCATCTCTAAGTGCTGGTGACATAAAGGTCTAATGACTAGGAGGCCAGTGGACACAAGTTCCTCTCTGCATCTCCTTCTGTTAGACCTGGCAGAGCTGAAAAAGTACTTTTTTTTTCTTTAAGTACTGGGGATTGAACCCAGTAGTGTTCTACCTCAGAGCTATATCCCAGCACTTTTGTTTTGAAACAGGGCTTTACTAGGTTGCTGAGAGTCTAAGTTGCTGAGGCCAGTTTTGAACCTATGATTCTCCTTAGATTTCCAAGTACTGGGATTATAGGCATGCACCACCACACCCAGCCGAGAAAGTACTTCTGGAGATTGTTACTGTAAAAATGTTTCGACTTACATAGTCTGTGACTGAATATAAGTGTTTATCTTTTGAGTTTAGTGCAGCATTTCTCAATCTCAGCATTGCTGACAATTTAGGAGGGATAGTTCCTTTTGTGGGGGCTGCCCTGTGTACTACAGTGTTTAGAGACATCCCTGGCCTCTACCCACTAGATGCCAGTAGCAACCAGCAAGTTGAGATGTCCCCTGGGAGCAAAATAACCTCTGGTTGTGAAGCTCTGGTCTGTGCAGATGTGCCCCTGGACCCAGGGCGCTTGAGTGAGGAGCCATTTGTTGAATGAGTGCAAGCCAGGCCCCGGGTTGGGTACTTACATACGGTATCTGCAGAAGTGCCATGGATACGCCAGTGCCACCATCACTTTACAGGTAAGGAAGTTCTAAGCAGCAGTCCCTAACCCACATTCACGGCAAAGAGCAGCCACCTAGACCCTACTTCTGGTCTAACAGCTGCCATTCTGAGTCCTGCCCATCCAGCTGGCGGGACTGGCAGAGGCTGAAGAGAAGGTAGAGCAGACGCTGGCTGACGACCTAGCCTGCCAGGAGCCCAGGGAGAGGGCTGCATGCTGAGCATGAAAGTCACAGAAGAAACCTTCTCAGGTGCATGTCAATGTACAAGCTGGTGGCATCTGACACCTTGTCTGAGTCTGTGGCCAAGAAGGGGGCCATGTAGTCAGCTCTAATCAGAGACAACTGAGAAGGCCCCAGGAGAGCACGGTGGCCAGCAATGCCTGCAGGAGTTGCTGCTAACTAAATGTTGGGCTCTACACAAAGTTCTGAGTTCTTACAACAGGAGACAGGTAAGAAGTCTCTGACTAGGAGGTAAGAGAGGAAGGCCCAAGTGTGGCCAAGACCAGGCTTAGAAAAGAGGCTGACTGGCAGGGACCAGCAGCTGGAAGGAAAGCTGCATGGTTCTTTGTAACAGTCAGTTTCTCTTCCAAAAAAAGACACACAGGACACAAAACAGCACATTAGCCCACTGAAAGACAGCTGCTGGTTTCAGTTTAGTGATTTATTAGCCAGCTTTGCTATAGTAACAAGTCCCAAATCTCAGTGCTTACTGCAACAAACATTTATTTCTCATTCACGTTACAATCAATGGCTGCAGGCCAGCTGCTTCGACTCTGCCCCCTGCGCCTTACCACTCTGGCACCCATGCCGAAGGAATTGCCTCTATTTGGGAACTGGGGTCTCACCGTGGAGGGAAAGAGTACCAGCTGCTAAGCTTCCAGACACAGCCCAAGTCCCGTCTGCTCATATCCCTTCACAGGGGCAGCAAGCAGCACACTTCCCTGGGGGTGGAGGTGGGGGATGGCGAGCACTGCAGGAAGTCACACAGCTACAGGTAAGGACACACGAAATCCTTTAGGACGTGGGGAACAAACAGTTGAAGACAAAAATATAACCTATGACAATGATACAAAATGCAAAACAATTTTCCCCTTTAAAAGGCATAAAATCCTAGCCAGGCACAATAATGCCTACAGTCCCAGCATTCAGGAACTGAGGAGAGAGGATCACTTGAGCCCAGGAGTTCAAGACCAGCCTGGGCAATATAGTAAGATCCCATGTGAAAACAAACAAAAAGGCATAAAATCCTAAAATGTGAAAATTAGAGAGAAACTCAAGAGGCTGCTGTCCAAGTCTGTTGCAGTTTTCATACTGCAAAGATTGGAGAAACTGGCAAACTTTGGAGTACCAAGGATGTCAGTTTGATCTTGTTTTTGTTTGCTTTTGTACTAGGGATTGAACCCAGGGGTATTCTACCTATGAACTAGACCTTTAGCCTATTTTATTTTTTATCTCAAACAGGGTCCTGCTAAGTTGCTGAGACTATCCTGAAACCTGTGATCCTCCTGTCTTAGCCTCCCAAGTATTAGGATTATAGTTGTGTGTCACTATGCCTGGCTTGAATGGTCTTTATAAATGACTTTCCTGGCCCATTCTACCCATAGTGTCTCCACATCCCCCCCTAAAGCTCTCCTCCACACTACTGAGATAATGGGGGGCCAGGCTCTCTCAGCCTTAGAGCCTCAGAGGGTGTCTTCTCTAAGATGCCTGACATGACAAAGGTTCAGAACCATGTCATCAGATCCTGATTCAGTCTCCACAAGAGTGAGTTACTTGGGTCAGTTGCTATGGTAACTGCAGCAGACAGTCCCTTCAGAGATGGAGTCCATGGATGTCATGACAAAGGCACAGAGTTTTGTATCCACAAGGAGAATGATGACCAGTTGGAGCTGGGTACTTAGCCAGCAAAGCCACAGTACAGGGAGGTCGGTAGCTCCCCCCCAGCATGAGGCGAGGAAGGACTGTTCCCAGGGTGACAGAAGAAAGGTGTTGGACTCTAGGAGCGTGTCCAGCTCATTCAAACGTGCTAGATTCCAGGCAGAGGCAGGTGAGGGAAGAGGTCCAGGGGCCTGGCTCACACAGCCAGGTTCAGTCACTTTACCCGGTGCACCTTTTTCTCTCGGAGATAGCTCTTGCTAAAAGGGGAGGATCTTACGCAGATCAAAAACACAGGTGTCAGGGCTGTTACAAAGTACCTGCAGCGAACACAACAAAGAGAGAAGCTATGCTTTTAATCATCCATGGTCTTTCCCAACAACATTCAAGGTGAACCTTTGGATATGCGTGAACATTAAAGTCCAACCTTAGCAAATGTATTTGTTTTTAAATCTAATAATTCAGCATGACATTCTCCTTCTTACAATCTAGCCAGAGCCTTGAGGACAGTCTTTCAGCATCATGCATGTCTGTGGCTAAACTTGAAATGAACCATAGAATATGCTTTCATTCATTCACTCATGCATGCATTTGTTCATTCATTTTCAGCGAGTAACAAGGACAAGCCAGGCCCTGCACTGAAAACATATTAAACATATTAAACTTGCTCTCAAGTTCAGTTTGGAGTGGGGGTAGTGGGTGGGGGGGAATCAACTACAGACAGCAAGGCACAACTGTTGAATAATCTGTGAAGTACAAAATAGTCTTAATGTAAGGAGGCACAATTCTCTCTCCAGGGAGAGGAATCAGGAAAGGCTTCCTGGTAGATGACATGTCTGAACTTGGCTTTAATTTGGGGAAGGGATATGGATACAGGGAAGGAAAAGTCAAGAGGCACAGGTAACCAGAGTATCTGCTGTTGCTGTGGTATAAAGCAAATGGGGTGCAGCAGGATGGAGGGCCTTGCCCTCCCAGGGCTAGGGATACTGGCATTATCCAGTGGGCCTGGTTCTGGACAAAGGGCCTGTTTCTTGGCTCCACTCAGCTGAGGGTCTAGAGTTGCCAGAAACCAGTCCTGGATAACCTCTTACCTATATCAGTAATTTAAAAAGTAATCACTTCCAATCACATTTACATTTTTTCAGAATATGAAATTGGTTTTCCTCCACAGATCAGTCTGCTTTCTGTTTAGCTTTCTCAATTTTTGAAAACTGGGAAGGTGGGCCTCAGGCCTTTAAAAAATTCACAGCTGAGATTCTGTCTATAAACCAGAAGAGAGATTTGAGACCAGAGAAAAATATAACTAAGAGAACTACTAACCAGATCTAAGGAAATCCTTCCTAGCTGTCTCCTAAGACTAAGCAGAAGCATCAAGACTGGCTGGACACCCCTCCCAAGTCAGTCAGCACTTCACCAACTCCCATTCAAAACCTCTCCAATCCATCCCTCCCTACTTAAGGCCTCACTATTGAAGAGTACACTTCAAACACGGACAGTATTCTGTACATTTTACCTAAACAAACACCTCTGTGACTCTACATACCACACTGAGGATTAAACTGATGTTCCTTAACAGGGCATTCGGGTTTATGCTTCATGCATGGTTTTATCTTAGCTCTCCAGTCTCATTTCCTACCACACCTAACCACCCTCTTTCCCCCAATACATGAGGCGTGTGTGTGTGTGTGTGTGTGTGTGTGTGTGTGTGTGAGAGAGAGAGAGAGACAGACAGACAGAGAGACAGACACACACTAAGGATTGAACCCAGGGGTATTCTGCCTTTGAGCTATACCCTCCAGCCCTATTTTATTTTTTATTTGGAAATAAGGTCTAAGTTGTGGAGGACCTAAGTTGCTGAGGCTGGCCACGAACCTGTGATCCTCCTGTCTCAGCCTCCCAAGTACCACACCTGGCTTACAGGAGCCTCTTTTAGCCTGAGTACAAAAGTATCTGTCTTCTCCACTTTGCTCAAAGTTAGAGAAAAGTAGTCCAAGAGTCAACTTATTAATGCACTGAGAGCACTTTCTCATAGAACTGTGGAATCCACATGCTGCCACTACTGATGACAAAGATGGCCTCTTGCAGCAAGGCTGCCCCATAGTTTACCAGAGCACTTTTTGTTTTGTTTTGTTTTGTACTAGGGATTGAACCCAGGGGTGATCCACCTGAATTATATCCCCAGCCCTTTTTTATGTCTTGTTTTAAAACAGATTCTCACTAGATTGCTGAAAGTCTTGCTACAGTGCTAAGGCTGTCCTCAAACCTATATTCCTCCTGTCTCAGCCTCCCAAGTACTGGGATTATAGGTGTGTGCCACCATGCCTGGTTTACCAGAGCACTTTGACTCCTATTCACTCACTGACACTCAAGGGCCTACAACAAATATGTAGGTAAGAGTTATCATTCCTATTCTAGAGATGAGGGAAGAGCCCAGGGGAGGCAGACTGTGCTCAGGGTCACACAAACAGTGAATATAGGTGGTCTGACGTCAGGAGCCAATGCTCTGTCCACATAACAGTATTAAGGCACAGGTACAAACAGGAAATGAAGCCCACCCCAGCTGCCTGTAGGTACAAAAGTGTGTGTGTGTGTGTTTCTGAGGATTGAACACAGAGGTATTCTACCTCTGAGCAACACCCTAGCCCTATTTTATTTTTGAAACAGGATCTCACTAAGTTGCTGAGGCTGGCCTTGAATCCAAGATCCTCCCATCTCAGCCTCTCAAGTACTGGGATTACAGACGCATGCCACCATGCCCAGTTAGCTTTTCCTTTCTGAGACTGGCCCCCTTCACTTCCCCTGGCCTGGGGTGTCACAGCTACCGTCAATGGGCAACATGTTTGGCCAGTGGCTCAGTTCAATGGGCCAGGTCAGTCTCCATGGTTACTTGTCTCATACAGCCTGTGCCAGAGAAGGGAAGGAGTGCGGGTGATCACTGGGCAGAGGAACGAGAAGCTGGCTGTATTTCTGGGCAGGTGCCTGAGCATCTTCCCTGGTCTACCCAGCCCCACAGAGTGCTCACCTGGGGTGCTGCAGCACCTGCAGCAGGGTGCTCTGGGGAGGCACTTGGTATAGTTCTGCCTTGTCTTTATCCTCAAAGTAGACCTGCAAGATTAACAGAGCAAGAGTCAGAAACAAATAAAAGGCTTCGGCAGCACTAGACATGTTGAGGCTAGACCCAGGGAAAAGCTAGAGATGGCCGCAGTTATTGGTTGACCACGTCCGTCACACAGCTGTGGGGCTGAATGATCTGCATTCAGTCCTCCCCTGATATTGTAAGGATGGTTATCAGCCCCATTCTCCAGACAGAACCAAGGCTCAGAGAAGGGAAGCGTCTTGCCAATGTCACCCATGTAGTAAAAACAGAAGCCAAGGCTCCAGCCCAGGCCTGTGCACCCTTCTATTCCCTAACAATTTAGTCCTAGAGCCATTAGGTGTGGGGAAGAGAATGCCAAGGTGGCCAAGAGCAAAGGATGAACCCTAGCAGGGTGAGAAGGATGCCTGTGCAGGGGTGTCAAAGTCGCAGCAGGTGAGGACGGATGTACAGGAGAGGTGCTGTGGACAGGCATGCCACAAAACAGTCTAATCTGCGCAGGAGATTGGGGAGCGGAGGAAAGCCCAAGGAACTCTTCTATGCTGGGGCAGACTAAAGGATATGACCACTGAATACACTGTGTAGTTCTTTTTTTTTTGTGGTACTGGGGATTGAACTCAGGGGCGTTCTACCTCCGAGCTATACCCCCAGTCCTATTTTTTATTCTTTATTTTGAAACAGGGTCTCACTAAGTTGTGGAGTGCCTCACTAGATAGCTGAGGCTGGCCGCGAACCGGATCCTCCAATCTCAGCCTCCCAAATGCTGGGATTACAAGTACACTGTGTAGTTTTTTTTTTTTTTTTTTTTGGTGTGTGTGTGTGTGTGTGTGTGTGTGTGTTTTGCTGGGATTGAACCCAGGGGCATTCTACCTCCAAGCTACACACTCAGACCTTTTTTTTTTTAAACAGGGTCTCACTAGATTGATGAGAGTCTCACTACTTGCTGAGATTGTCCTCGAACCTGCGATCCTCCTGTCTCAGCCTCCGAAATACTGGGACTATAGGCATGTGCCACCATGCCCGGCCACTGTGTAGTTCTGAAAAGGTGCTGTGAGCTATGAAGAACATTCCTGGATAATCTGTGGAGCCTGAGTGGAGCCTGGACACTAGACACTAGTAGTGTGTACTGGTTGATTTCTTGACTTTGACGGCTATTTTGGAATTATGAAGTAAAATGTCCTTACTTGTAGAAAACACACACTGATTATTCAGGGTTGTTGAGACATCCATTAGCATCTCACTCTTAAATGATAACAAGAAGACCAATTCTTTTTTTTTTCCTCCTTGGTGCTAGAGATTGAACTCAGAGGTGTTCTACCTCCAAGCTACACCCCCAGTCCTATTTTATTTTTTAGTTTGGAAGAGGAACTCACTAAGCTGCTGACAGGCTCACTAAAAATTACTGAGGCTGTCTGCAAACTTGCAATCCTCACGTCTCAGCCTCCCAAGTACTGGGATTACAAGTGTTAAAACCATGCCCAGCAAGATCAATTCTTTATACCGTATATTGTGGGTTGTTTTTAAAAAATCCTAACAATGAAATATTATTCAGCCTTAAAAAAGGAAGGCTGACACATGCTAAATATGACACATATACAACATGGATGAACTTTGAAGACACTATTTAAAGTGAAATAAGCCAGGCACAAAAGGACAAATACTGTAGGAGTCGGAGTCCACTCGTGTGATACCCAGGGTAGTCGATCATATTCACAGAGACAGGAAGTAGAATGGTGCATGCCAGGGGCTGGGGAGAGGGAGGAATAGGGAGTTATTGTTTATTGAGTGCAGAATTTCAGCTTGAGATGATGAAAAGTTCTGGAGAGGGAGGTGATGGTTGCAAAACCATGTGGATACACTTAATGGTGCTGAACTGGGTACCTCAAAATGGTTAAAATGTTAACACACACACACACACACACTCTCTCTCTCTCTCTCTCTCTCTCTCTCTCTCTCTCTCTCTCTCTCTCTCTCTCTCCACAGTCTTTTTTTGTAGTAAGTATTGAACTCAGAGCCTGGCACATGCTAGGCAAGTACTCTACCACTGAGTCATACCCTCAGTCGTATCTTGCCACACACACACATAAAAAGAAACACAAAAAACAGCCAATCTCTCTCCCCCTGCTCCCTCCTCAGAATAAAACCCCACAAAAGAACAAAATAAAACTTCTCTTACCTCCAAACTATCTGGGCAGTATTTTTGCTCTGAATCCCAAGAAGGTGTTTCACCAAACATCACCATTAGATGATCAATAAACCTAAGGACGTAACATGTACTTTCTGGGTATCAATAACTCATGATCTACTTTTCTATATCAGTCCCTGGACATCAATTCTCAGAGATAAAAAGAATGTATAAAACACAAATCAGGCTTAATCCATTTTGACAGCAGTCCCTAATATGCACATGTCCATCACTTGTCCTATAACATAATTTTCTTTAAACAGATTCAGTTAAAAATTTTTCTTACAAGCCAGGCGTGGTGGCGCATGCTTGTAATCCCAGCATTTGGGAGGCTGAGACCAGAGGATTCGGGTTCGCGGCCAGCCTCAGCTACCTAGTGAGGCACTCCACAACTTGGTGAGACCCTGTTTCAAAATAAAGAATAAAAAAATAGGGCTGGGGGTATAGCTCGGCGGTAGAATGCCCCTGAGTTCAATCCCCAGTACTGCAAAAAAATAATAAAAATGTTTCTTACATTTAGCCACATTCTAAGCATTACCCCCTGAAATCACAAGTTAAATGTGATATTTACATCTTTTCTAATAAGTATACACTTAAATTACTATGTGTGTACTACCCAAGACGATTTCAGACTTCTGCAGAGATATGTACTGCTCTCTGGCAAACACTCTACTGTGGTGTTACACTTACTAGACCAGGCAGTGTAAAATAGACTCTTGGGCCTATCACTACAAACCTAGTTAATAAAGGTCCCATCAGCCACAGGATACAGCAGTTGTATCAAACCAGATTGTGCAAAACCCACTAAACGATTCTCTCCCCTTCACAACCCAAACTCCACCTCCTGTCAAGACAGCAGGGAGAGCAGGCAAGCAAGAACAGAAGCTTGGGCAAGTCTTACCTAGAGTCCTCGTGGAAAGCAGAGATGAAGTCTGACTGGGCATGCTCCGGGTACAGAAGGAGCACGGGCCAGCTCAGCCTGCCCTGGTCATCGAGACTCAGCCTGGCTCCACAGGGGTTCTCAGAGCTGAGCCCATCCAGGAACACCTCACCTAGACCTTCTGAAGTTGAATCTTCATCCTCACCAGCAGCTTCAGAGACAAGCCTGATGTTCCTAGACTGGATAAAGAAAAAATGCACACACATCAAAAGTCTTACTGTGTGGTAAGATGCCAACCAACCCTTTCACTGAAATATGGAAATCCTAACAACGTGAGCTCCCTGAAGGCCAGCTCTCTATATAATTTATCTTCACTATCCCTGAAACTTAACACATAGTAAGCACCACTTATTTAACTGGCATTTATCATGTACTGGACCATGTCGCAGAGAGGAACAGATATAGTCCCATGCCCTTAAACCTCTGGTTATGGTCTAGTGAGGAGACAGCTATGGAAATAATTATAACAGAAGGTAAGAAGTGGATCTGTGGAACTGTAGACAATGGAATAATTCATCCTGAGGACTAGAGATGATTTGGAAATGTTAGGCCTTGAATAAAGACTTTTTGGGGGGGGAGGGGTGCGGTACTGGGAATTGAACCCAGGGGCATTCTACCTCCGAGCTATACACTCAGTCCTATTTTTTTTTTTTTTTTTTTGGCGGTACTGGGGATGGAACTCAGGGGCATTCTACCTCCGAGCTACACCCCCAGCCCTAGTTTTTATTCTTTATTTTGAAACCGAGTCTCACTAAGTTGCAGAGTGCCTCACTAGGTAACTGAGGCTGGCTGCGAACCCGGATCCTCCGGTCTCAGCCTCCCGGAATGCTGGGATTACAAGCATGCGCCACCACGCCCGACTCAGTCCTATTTTTTATTTTGAAATCGGGTCTCACTAAATTGCGGAGGGCCTAAGTAGTTAAGGCTGGTTTTGAACCTGCGATCCTCCTGTCTCAGCCTCCCAAGTACTGGGATTAAAGCATGCACCACCACACACAGCACTGAATAAAGACTTTGAAAGGAAAAGTTGTGGGGAGGGACTGGGAGAACACTTTGCCCCAAGGATCAACATTATGCAAAGGCACCGAAAAGATCAAGAAGCCAGGTGTGGTAGTATACATCTATAATCCCAGTACTTGGGAGGCTAAGATAGGAAGATTGCAAGTTCAAGGACAGCCTGAGCGACTCAGTGAGACTTTCAGCAATCTAGTGAGACCCTGTTTCAAAACAAAAAATAAAAAGGGCTGGGGGTATAGCTCAGAGGTAGAAATGTCCCTGGGTTCAATCCCTAGTACCCTCCCCCCCACAAAATAATAATAATAATAATTATTATTATCATTATTATTATCAGGAGTATAATAATAATATTATATAATATTATATAATAATATAATAATAATATTATATAATAATATTATAATAATAATTATTATTATTATCAGGAGTATAGTAGTATGGAGTTGTCAAATGTTTCAATCAGGTTAGGTCATGGGATATACTACAAATAATGCACACTGACTTAATCTTTTTTCTTTTTTTTTTTTTTTTAATAGTATTGGGGATTGAACCCAGGGACAGTCTACCTCTGAGCTACACTCCCTAGCCCTTTTAATTTTTTATTTGGAAACACGGTCTTGCTAGGTTGCTGAGAGTCTCATTCAGTTGCTGAGGCTGGCTTCAAACCTGCGATCCTCCTGTCTCAGCCTCCCAAGTACTGGGATTACAAGCATGCAACAACATGCTCTACTGTCTCACAGAAATGAGCCTTGTTCAAGGACCTGAACAGTAAGGTCACCTCTTGTGTATGTACGCCAAGGTTCCTCAGCTTAGCACATGAGGGAAGTCATATGCAATCAGAATTACTTTTGATAATATCCCCCAAAAAACAGAAGATGGCAAACTTTTTCTTAAAAGAATTATATAATGTAGGCCAAATAGTCTTTATTGAAATTAATCAGCAGCCGGGCGTGGTGGCGCACACTTGTAATCCCAGCATTCGGGAGGCTGAGACCGGAGGATCCGGGTTCGCGGCCAGCCTCAGCTACTTAGTGAGGCACTCCGCAACTTAGTGAGACCCGGTTTCAAAATAAAGAATAAAAAAAAAAAATAGGGCTGGGGGTGTAGCTCGGAGGTAGAATGCCCCCGAGTTCAATCCTCAGTACCGCAAAAACAAAAACAAAAAACAAAAAAAAACAAACAAAAAGAAATTAATCAGCTGCCAAAACCACCACAGACACTATGTAGACAGACAAGGCTATTTCCTAATAGTAGCAGTTTGCTGACCCTTGCCTTAAACCATCAGTAAAATATGGCTTTGTGTACTGTTAAGAGAAACTCTATGTACACCGAAGTCTAAGAGACAGGGTTGACTAAAGTAGAGAACCAATTTTTTTTAAATTGTGCATACAAATGTCTGGGCATTTCAGTATTCTACATTTAAGAAAATGACCAAATCCCTCACTATGTTGTTGTTTGGGGTTTTGTTTTTGTGGTGCTGGGAATTGAACTCAGGGGCATTCTACCTCTGAGCAACATCCCCAGCCCTATTTTTTTTTAAACAGTCTCACTAAGTTGCTAACAGCCTCACTAAGTAGCTGAGGCTGGCTTCAAATCTGCAATCCTCCTGTCTCAACCTCCCAAGTATGTAGATATGATATGTGTTAACAGACTGCTGTTGGGAGGGACAAGTGGAATACATTTTAGGTGTTAAGTTCTCACAGTCAACAAGTAACTTAAATGGATGCATAATTCAACTGAACAAAGAATGAAACCAAAAACCCACCCCACAGTCTCTGAAGAAGTGTTATGTGCCTTGTGGAGAGAAGCAAACTCCACCAGGTAACTACATTCATTTCAAAATGCAGGAAAGAGAGGGAAGGGGATGAAGGATTTTGTAGTGGTTATTATAGTTAGAGGAAACATCCTAAAAATTCAGATTTTTTCAGGATGCAGGACACCATCATGGCGAAGAGTAAGGTCTGAGCTCCAACGCTCCTTAGCTCTATGAGGTTTCTTCACCTCTCTGAGTCAAATTCATCAGCTAGCTAAGCAGGAACAAGAAGACTCACCTCAGATGGCTGCTGTGAAGGTTGAACAAGAGAACGTTTAGGCCAGAGCCTAACGTATGTTCCTAAGACCAGCACTCACACACAGTGGGAGAGCTGACTGAACTCGGGGTCTGACTCCAGAGCCCAGGCTCCTTTGTCATACTGCTTCACCAAAGCAGAAAGAAAATGATCGGTCATTCGGGTGAAGCATTCCAAGAAAGGTTCCCAGCAGGCTTCATAAAATTAGTGGATTGCCCAGGACTGGAGGAACTAAAGTTTGAGAACTCACCTTGATAGCCTGGAGTAGAGCTTCATTCTGATTCTGCTCCTTCTTTTCTTTCAACTTTGCTTTCCTCATATCCCTCTGTTCAATTCGCTGGAAATGAAATTCAGATGCATTAGCAGCAGAGAACTTGCTTTCTCTTCTCCCATCCCAGCCTCCTCCTATACAACTCTCTCTGGTCTCTATCTAGCCCATAGTCCTGTGTCAAGGGATGCCAGTGCTGATTCAGTTCAATAAACATGCACAAATCACACACCTTGATGTCAGGCTCCAACTTAGCAAAAAGCTAAAATCTAGTTCCTGTACCCAAGGAGCTTACAGTCTGTGAGGGGTACAGAGAATTGAAGAACAAAGTGAAACAGGTGTGTTATGTGTTACTGTGGTGGTGTCAACTGAGTGCTATGAAACAGAGGGAGCAACTGATTCTGCCCCACTGAGGAGAGGGGCTCAGACAGACAAGGAAGTTCCACCAACAGAGGAGAAAGAGCATTCTCCACACAGAGACTGACAAGGGGCAGACCAGCACCCTCAGTGGAATTTCAACTTCTCTGATGTGGCTAGAGTATAGGATAACATATTAGAAAAACCCAGGGCAAGAACTTATCAGAGACTCTGCCTTTTGCACAGTTTTAATACAAAAGAGAAAAATACCCACATGCTAGTCAATCTGGCAGAAATATAATTCAGATTTTCTTTTCCTGAGAAACTACCCAGTACCAGTCAATCTTGCTTTCATCCTCAGGATTACAAATTAATAGGAATCAGCAAATATTTTCTGCAAAGGGCAAGAAAATAAATATTTTAGGCTTTGGAGACCATGTATGGTCTCTGTTGCATATTATCTAGTTGACTATTTATAACCCTTTTGAGAATGTAATAAACATGCGTAGTTCACAGAGTGTACAAAAGCAGCCACAGGCTGGACTTGGCCTGTGGGTCAGCTTACTGACTCCTGCTCTAGCATAAGGAACCAACCAGCTCTCGTCTTCTCCACAAAGGCTAACACCGGGTGAACAAAGTCTACCCCTTCAGGAAGACAATGTCTAGTAACTCTTGGCCATTCCTTCTCTAATCCACTCTGCCCCGGGAGATCTGTGAAAATCCTTTCTACTGTCAGAAGTTTGATCACACTTTCAAAAGAACCCCAAACTCCAGAATACCACTAGGACTATGTCCAACCCTGCCTTCCCAGGGACAGTGTGTGGTCCATATCATGACCTGGATGCTGCCCCAGGTTGTTTTTACTCTGATTTACAAAATGGAATGGCTGGGGGTGTATGCAGCTTTCTGCTGTTCCACCCTTAAATTTGGAATCTCAGCAGGGCACATAAAATGGGATGTCCAGAGTACTGGGACTTCAGGCACACATCACAGCACTCAGCTTATGCTACCTTTTTACAAAATAAACTTTACTGAAATACAATGTACAGGTTTTAAGGGCACAGTTCCATGAGTTTTAACAAATGTATAAACCAGAAGAACTCTGAACTGTGGGGTATACATTTTTTTTGAGATGGGGTCTTTCTGTGTTGCCCAGGCTCATCTCAAACTCCTGGGCTGAAGTGATTCTTCCATCTCAACCTCCTGAGTACTGGGACTTCAGGTGCACACCACCACACCCAGCTTGTGCTACCTTTTTTTTTTTTTTGGTGGTACTTGGAATTGAACCCAGGGGCATTCTACCTCTGAGCTACACCCACAGTCCAATTTTACTTCTTATTTGGAAATAGGATCTCATTAAGTTGTGGAGTGCCTCGCTAAGTTGCCAAGGCTGGCTTTGAACCTGAGATCCTTCCATCTCAGCCTCTCAAGTATTGGGATTACAAGTGTGCTACTTTTTTTTACAAAATAAAAAAATGCCAATACTCTGCTGTCACCAACCTTCAGTTTGTCTGCTTTAGCCCTCATTTCCAGAAGCTTCTTCTCTTTGGCATCTATCTGCAGTCCCTCATCACACCAGTTCACAGCCTCAGCAAAGTGTTTTAATTCCAGATGGCACAAGGCACCTGCAGAAACCAGAGCCCTCAACACCTAAGGATGACATACATTAAAAAGCCCCATCTTGAGCAAAACCTCCCACCCACACCCTGAATGAAAAACAGAGGATGAAGTGCCTTATACTTCAGTATTCAGACAAAGAAGAGTATTTTAGCCGGGAATGGTGGCACACGTTTGTAATCCCAGCATTTGGGAGGCTGAGACTGGAGGATCCGGGTTCTCCACCAGCCTCAGCTACCTAGTGAGGCACTCTGCAACTTAGTGAGACCCTGTTTCAAAATAAAAAATAAAAAATAGGGCTGGGGGTATAGCTCGGAGGTAGAATTCCCCTGAGTTCAATCTCCAGTACCGCAAAAAAAAAAAAAAAAAAAAAAAAGAGTATTTTCTGCATTCTTGATGAGAAATATCCCAAGTGTCCATTCAGCTCAAAACTCCTATAAGTCTCCCTGGTGTTAAGGACTCTAAAAGTAGGGAAGGCTACTTTTAGAGAGAACCCTACTTTTAGTGGAAAAGAGCACAGGCTTTGGAATCAGACTAATCTGGGCTGGAAATTGGGCTCTGTCATTTTTCAGCTAGACCTTGGACAAAAGACTGAACACCTCCAAGCTTCAAGTTCCTCATCTGCAAATAGGAAAGAAAAAGCCCACTTCAGACAGTTTTAAAAATAAAAACACACATAGAATAGGAGAAAAATTTTATCAGCTACTCCGATAGAGGACTAATATCTAGAATATACAGAGAACTCAAGAAACTCACAGCTAAGAAAACAAATAACCAATCAAAAAATGGGCAAAGGATCTAAATAGACACTTCACAAAAGAAGAAATACGAATGGCCAATAAATGTATGAGGAAATGTTCAACATCATTAGCAACCAAAGAGATGCAAATCAAACATACCTTGAGATTTCACCTAACACCAGTTAGAATGGCAATCATAAGGAACACAAACAACAAATGCTGCGGAGGATGTGGAGAAGTATGAACTCTAATACATTGTAAGTGGGATTGCAGATTAGTGCAACCACTTTAGAAACAGTATGGAGAGCCGGGCGTGGTGGCGCACGCTTGTAATCCCAGCATTCAGGAGGCTGAGACCGGAGGATCTGGGTTCGCGGCCAGCCTCAGCTACCTAGTGAGGCACTCCGCAACTTAGTGAGACTTGGTTTCAAAATAAAGAATAAAAAATAGGGCTGGGGGTGTAGCTCGGAGGTAGAATGCCTGCCCCTGAGTTCAATCCCCAGCACCACAAAAAAAAAAAAAAAAAAAAAAAAAAAAAGAAAACAGTATGGAGGATCCTCAGATGAAGAGAAATGAACCTTCCATATGATCCAGCAATACCACTTCTGGGTATTTACCCAAAAGAATGGAAACCAAACTATCAGACCAATGCATGTGTATCTATGTTTACAGCCGCACAATTCACAATTGCCAAACTGTGGAACCAGCCAAGATGTCCATCAATAGATGAATGGATTACAAAGCTATGGGATATGTACACAATGGAATTTTACTCAGCCATAAAGAACAAAATCATGTCATCTGCAGGGAAATGGATGGAACTGGAAAACATTATGTTAAGTGAGATTAGTCAGTCACAAAAAGTAAAAAATTATATGCTTTCCCTAATATGTGGAAGCTAGGGAGAAAGTGGGTCATAAGAGAGACTCTAGACGAAGAAGGAGAAACCTTAGATGAGCAAAGAAGGTGACTTAACTGAAGGGGATGGGGGAAGGGAAACACCCTAATGTAAACAATGTACTTTCACAATCATATCAAAGTCAATCACTAAACTGAATATGAGAAGGAGGGATGGGTAGGGAGTGGGGTGGGAATTAGGGAAGGGTTAAATGACAGATGTGTTCATGTATGCCTCTACCAGCTTGTCTCTAACAAAGATGTATGATTACAATGCACCAATTAATTAATTAATTAATTAATTAAAACAGAGAGTCAGGTGTAGTGGCGTATGCCTGTAATCCTAGTACTTGGGAGACAGAGACAGGAGGATTGAAGGCTTATGGCCAGCCTCAGCAACTTACTG
Organism: Graphiurus murinus; assembly: GCA_004027655.1. Classification (NCBI taxonomy): domain Eukaryota; kingdom Metazoa; phylum Chordata; class Mammalia; order Rodentia; family Gliridae; genus Graphiurus; species Graphiurus murinus. The sequence continues at coordinate 57,397 of PVLC010004855.1, read as the reverse complement.
AGGCCCACCAAAACTTAGTGAGACCCTGTTTGAAAATAAAATAGGCTAGGAGACGGGCATGGTGGCGCACACTTGTAATCCCAGCATTTGGGAGGCTAAGACCAGAGGATCTGGGTTCATGGCCAGCCTCAGCTGCCTAGTGAGGCACTCTGCAACTTAGCAAGACCCTGTTTCAAAATAAAAAATAAAAAATAGGACTGGGGGTATAGCTCGGAGGTAGAATGCCCCTGAGTTCAATCCCCAGTACTGCAAAAAAAAAAAAAAAAAAAATAGGCTGGGGGTATAGGTCAGAAGCAGAACGCCGCTGGGTTTAATCCCCAGTATCACACACACAAAACAGAAAGCAAAATTTGCCTCACTAAGGTAGTTTAGCATGACCAAAGGCAGATTCTTCTAATTTTGTTCTTTATAGCCATTAGTTTAAACTGCCTCTTCTATTTAAAAAACTGTTTAAGAGACTCAGAAGAATGTGCCTTTCTGCCACAGTTCTTCACTGGTTAAGAATGCTAGTAGTTTCTTTGTATAGAGACCTGCCTTTAAAATTGTACATTCTGAACATTTTAGTCAAGCTACAACAGGGTTGGAAAACCTCTGTGGGGGAGGGGCAAATAAAAAGTTTTTCTCTTTATCTGTTTCCTTTGCCTTTTAAACTGCAGATCTTATTTTTCCTCCCCCCCCCCTTCTAAAGTGGGGATGTGTCCCTACTTGATAAAAGATTGAATGGAATTCTTAAAATAAGAAAAAAAAGTTTTAATGCAATCATGTTCATTTCCCTTTAGTTAGCCACTTAAGGTTTCCCACAGAATTTCAAAATATGAGAGTTATAAAGGCTTAGATGTCAAAATAACTCCATCTTTCAGAGATGAGCAAAGCAAACTGACACTCAAAATACCGACAACTGAATCCAGGATTACAGACCTCCAGCCTGAGGCTAATTCTACAGGACTACATTCTGTGTGCCAATCTTTATTCAGTACCTTCTTTCTCTACACAGATACTTATCGCCCCCTAGACAGGAACATCTAAAGAGACATAACTTTGATAAAGCATTTTAAGCTAGTCTATGGGAATGTAGGGAAAATTAACATATGATGAATAAATTAAAACTTGCAAAGCACCTATGAGGTTCTCAAAGAAAAGGTGAAATGTAGAAGTAATAAAAGCAGTATTATTATTACACAGAAATGTCAGAATACAAGAGAGAAAATAATCTGGGAACATCTCAGCATCAGAGTTATCAGCAAAGGTCCCATAACTTATCTTTTAATTAACATTAACATGGCATTTGAAGATCTTGCCTTCAATCAGTTAATTTGGAAAAATATCAGAATATAGCTTTTAGAACTGACTTATTTTAATTAATTTTATTCTTTATTAATTTTAAGAGGGGTTTTAATTTCTATACAAATTCTTTTTTTTTTTTTTTTTTGCAGTACTGGGAGTTGAATTCAGGGGCATTCCCTGAGCTATACCCCCAGCTCTATTTTTTATTCTTTATTTTGAAACCGAGTCTCACTAAGTTGTGGAGTGCCTCACTAGGTAGCTGAGGCTGGCCTCGAACCCGGATCCTCCGGTCTCAGCCTCCCGAATGCTGGGATTACAAGCGTGCGCCACCACGCCTGGCTTCTATACAAATTCTTAAGAGCATAAAGGATTAGGTTATCCTCAGGAATTTTTTCAACAGTAACTTAATATCGGGACTACAAAAAATAAGGCATCTTCACTAATAGCATAGTACCTTACTGTCAAAGCTTTAAATGTCAATTTTTTATGCAGTGAGTTCCAGCTTTTCCATAATGATAACCACACCATAGTTCTACAAGACTTACCTCTTATTATTGCTTTGAGGTGGCAGGGTTTTAGCTTTCTGGCAGCCATCACATCATTGAGAGCAGAACGAAAATTGCCTAACAAAATGCCATTTAGAAAAAGAAAGAACAAGTTTTGAGATCAAAACATTCCCAACATTTTGTGTGCATTGACAAAGATACTCTTGTACAATCCTGAAGAACTAAAAATCATAGTAACTGTTTTTAGAAAAAAATAGTCAAGCTCATCAAGCCTTCAAAATGCTTATAGCATCAGATAATCCACAGAAGAACTATAAATGGCTACTGAGCAAGTGAAAAGTTATTCAACATCACTAGCGATTAGACAGGAGGGTCAAAGACCACCTCAGCAACCTAGACAGACCCTGTTTCAAAATAAAAAATAAAATAGGGCTGGGGGTCTAGCTCAGAGGTAGAATGTCCCTGGGTTCAATTCCCAGTACAAAAAAAATAAAAAAATAAGAAATCGGTAAAAATTAAAAACCAGATAATATCCACTATTGGTGCAGATATGGAAAAGGGACACTTTCAGGATAAATTAGAGAGGAAATTAGCGTGCACTTTGTGTATATACTTTGACTCAACAATTTTCTTCTGGGACATTATCCTCAAATAAATTTGTATAAAAGTACAGAATATATATAAAAGTATGTTAACTATTGCATTACTTTTAATTGCAAAAACTTAACGATAACCCAAATATCTTCAATTTGGTAATGATTAAATGAATTATGGTGAATCCATACTATTGAATACTATGCAACCACTAAAAATAATGAAATATGCTGGGCATAGTGGTACACACCTATAATCCCAATGCTTGGGAGGCTGAGACAGGAGGACCACAAGTTTGAGGCCAGCCTCAGCAACTTAGCAAGACCCTGTTTCCAACTAAAAAATAAAATAGGGCTGAGGATACAGCACAGAGGTAGAATGCCACTGGTTCAATCCCCAGCACCACACACACACATACACACAAAAAAATAGATATTCATATAACAGACATGGCAGGATGTCTGTGCTATACTGTTTTAAGCGGCGCTATTTCATACAGATAGTAAATACCTATTTTTGTAAAATATACAAACCAAATATCTAGACATATTCACACAAATATAGATTTGTAAGTGCATTTAAAAAAAAGGGGATGCAATCACACACACAAGCACCAGCTATCCAAACTAGGAGGCGGGCATGAGGCTTACACTGTAAGTATTACTTAATGTAATACAGTATTTCTAGTTTATACTGTTATTTAATGGTTTAGTATTTCTCTATTAATTTCACTTCTAAAACGCTAGCCCAAAAATCAGCAACAATTTTCTGTAAAGCACCAGACAGTAAAGGCTTTAGGCTTTGCAGGACTCATCTAGTCTGTCACCCATTCTTCTTTGTGTTTTACAATCCTTTAAAAATGGAAAAAACATTTTTAGTTTATGGCCAGTCAGGGGGCCAGACACGGTCTGTATGCCACAGTCTGTCAAATTCTGCTTTAGCCTTAGGAATAATTAGAATTACTGAAATTTTTTGACTAATAATGTTTGCATTATTTAAAAATCTACACATAGCTTATACACTTAAAAACAGTAGAGCAGTAAGCAGTGGAAGATGATGTAACGTCATATAGCTATGTGTGTGTGTGTGTGTGTGTGTGTGTGTGTTACTAGGGATTGAACTCAGGGGCATTCTACCTCTGAGCTACACCCCCCAGCCCTATACATGAAAAGGCAGGTGTGGTGGTGCATGCTTGTAATCCCTGTACTTGGGAGGCTGAGACAGAAGAATCACTGGTTCATGGTCAGCCTCAGCACTCCACAATTTAGTGAGATTCCGTTTCAAAGTAAAGAATAAAAAATAGGACTGGGGGTGTAGCTCCAAGGTAGAATGCCCCTGAGTTCAATCCCCAGTAGCGCAAAAAAAAAAAAAAGTATACATGAAAGAAACAGCTACAATAATTGGCAGTGTTTGCCTCTGGGGAGCAGGAAACAGGAGAGGCAGTCAAGGGACTGATGCTTTTGTAACAGGCCTTACAGAACTTAGACTAAACTATGTGTATATAAAACTGTGATGCAAATCAAGACTAAATTTAAGTAAACAAAAATGCCAGAAGGCTCTATACCAAATGCTCACAATCGTTATCTGTTATGATTTTTTAATTTTTTTATAACCTTTCTGTATTTTTCAAAGTTGTTACAATAAATGTATTACTTTTATAATAAAAGTTGCCAAAATAACCATATGTCTAAATCAGCAGTAAGAGTCTTAGATTCTAAACACAGACATTCATCCATATGAAGTTACAGTCCTGTAGCCTGTACAGTACAGAATAGGAAAAACTCCATTCACAAGAGTAGCCAATGCATACTGCCCTGGGCCAGTTTTACAGAACTACCTCATCACCTGGATCAGTACCTGGAATTGGAAATTGCTGGGAAAACATTCTTTTAGTGGTTACCTTCCTGCTGTACTGACTTTTCCTTAAAATCTCATCTTCAGACACCTGTGATCTAACTCCAGGTTCTCCTCCTCTCTTCCTGATCAAACTCTCTCTTCTGAGCCACTTCATCCACCAGTCCGCTGATTCCAGCTCCTCAAAGATTCTTCCTCAGCCATTTGTTCTCTCTTGCTGTACACCCTCCCTGGGGACGGCTATCTACTCTAGGTTTCTCGTGCCTCACCTTTATGCTGATGACCATGAATACAAATTTCCAGCACAAACCTTTCCCCCAAGCTTCACACCAGTAATTTTCTAGACCTCTCCACATGGATGTCTCATAGGTACCTCAGAACTGCCATGCCCCAAGTAAATAAACTTAGTATCCCTCATCCCTACCACCCACCCCCAACCTCCTGTAACCCACTCCCTCTTCTCTAGACTACCCATTTCAAGTGATAGCCTACTGTCTTTCCCAGAAACCAAGAATGCATCCCCAATTTCTCCCTATCAAGTCCATATTAATTTCTCTTGGCTCCACATTCCCCTTCACTGCTACTGCTTTCTTTAAAATTGTTCAAGTCTATCCTCTTCACATCACCTGCCAAGGTGATGCTTTTGCAAATCTGTAGAAATGCAACCGCCACCTGGCCTTACCACTCTCCAGCCTCCTCTCACCACTTCCTGCCTTGTACTTCCACAAGCAAAACTCATTTTTCTGAATTTCTCTTGCTTTTCCCTCTATCTTACATTGTTATTAGGAGGTCATATGAGCTAATAAATGTAAAAATGCTTTGTAAGCTGCACCAATGATGTATCACTTCTGATTATTAAGCACCTACTCCTGTAGTTATCTCACATACATTTTTTTTCTTGCAAGATGCACGTAGTCTTATTAACCTTATATACCACATTTTTTAAGTCCCCCACCAACACAAACTATTAGCTCTTATTCACAGTGTAGTACCTAACACACAATAAATGCTTCTGAATGAAATTCCTTTAGGGAAAGATAGGTCTTACTCAACTCTATGACAGTGCTTCACACAGAAAAACAGTTCCATTTGTCTTCTGAATGAAGAAAACATATTCCTCCTGAAGTTAGGGACACATTCTGGTCCATGTTCTGGCATTCATCAGAAGGTATTTCGCTGGGCTTATGTAAAATGAGGGGGGTTGCTGGCCCAAATAATTTCTAACAGTCTATATCACTCTGACTTTTTATTTTTGTTTGTTTGTATGTTTTGCAGTACTGGGGATTGAACTCAAGGGCATTCTACCTCCAAGCTATACCACCAGCCCTATTTTTTATTCTTTATTTTGAAACAGTGCCTCACTAGGTAGCTGAGGCTGGCCACGAACCAGGATCCTCCGGTCTCAGCCTCCCAAATGCTGGGATTACAAGCATGCACCACCATGCCCGGCTCACTCTGACTTCTAAATTTTTTTCTAACGAAACAGGCCGAGAGAGAAAACACTTCAAGCAGAAGTGGCTGGGGAGAAACTCTGCTCAAATGGTGACGAAACTCACTCCAGCTAGACTACAAGACCTGTTCTCCACTGGACTCTTGGTGATGTGTGAGGTCACTGCCAGGTCCTTTCTAAATTCCATGATACGAAATGAGGATCTAATATGACCCAGACTAGTCACCAGCAATACTAATCAGCATTTCCCAGTATCAACTCTGCAAAACAGCATGCATGGGGTTAGTGGTAACTAAAGAGGGGGCAATAAAACTTGAGAAACCCAAGGGAACGTTCTTTGTTGTAGATTATCTAAGTGTCTTTAAAATGGTAATGTGTACTACAAACCTCCAGCAAAGTAGCAGCATTTTCAAAACTTCCTCATTTAAGAGATATTTTTTACTTCAAGAGTCCCATAAAATAATCTTTGAGAAATGTTCCCTTAGATTAATATAGCTTCTCTCACCCAAAGAGCTCTATTGCTTTACTCCTTTTAGCATCCTTGAAAGAGTATAAAAGGCCAGGAAAAAAACATTTTTTGAAAGAGGCATATGGGCTAAAAAATCATAGATCATACTGACTCATACATAAAATACCTTACTACAGTGACTAAGTTACTTTTTTGGTCCAGCTAGTAAAATTACACAATCCAATCTGTTTCGCTTCTCACTATATCTACTTGAAAGATCAGAATTCAATTACAGTAAACTATTCTTAGTTTAGATTTCTGGGATGAATAGCTCCTCTTTCTCTGACACTCTCAAACCCTTCACTAGAAATTGGATTGGCTTATAACATAAGTAATTCTGTGTGTGTGTGTGTGTGTTACTGAGGATTGAACCCAGAGGCATTCTACCTCTGAGCTATACTCCCAGCCCTATTTTATTTTTATTTTGAAATAGGGTCTCACTAGGTTGATGAGAGCCTCACTACTTGCTGAAGCTGTCCTCAGACCTGCAATTCTCCTATCTCATCCTCCCAAGTACTGGGATTACAGACGTGCACCACCATGCTCAGCTAAGTAAATTCTTTAGAAAGCACTTAATAATAAAATTAATTACCCAGGTAGTACTGTGCTGCTGCTCGGTTGGTATAAAGGACAGCATTCAAATCAGGGTCTGCACATTTTTTCTTTAATCCTTCAGTATATGAAACCACAGCTTTCTTATAGTCTTTCTCTTTAAAGTAATCATTTCCTTCATCTTTATAGGTCTTGGCTTGTTCTGCAAAGAGGATAAATAATTACTATTTTCTACTTTTTAAAAGGTTCATTAAAAAGATTCTAAACTATGCAATAATATAATAAATGATAAACCAAAGAGAAGACACAAATAGGGAAAGGAAATCCAGTCAGTGCTGTGATAAAAATGAGTATCCATATAGAGAAACGTCATGTAAACCTAATGTCACAATCAATTCCAAATAACAAATAAGCACTACAAAAAAAAAAGCATAAAGGAAAAAAGTGTATTTATTCTAGCTTATGAAAGTAGGACTTTTTTTTTTACTGAGGAAATGGGAGGAACTTACAGTTGCTTTTGCTTACATTGTTTCATTCCCTGGAGGGCAAATTCCCCTACAGTCTGTAAAACTGTTAAGATTCAACTCAAATTTCTGATTGACTGTGCACTTGCTCTTGCCTCTTTAGTGTTTCAATAGCACCCACTACATGTATAACATGTCTGTCCTGATTCTTCAGGACAATTTACCTTCTCACTGACCTATGAGGGTAGGAACTGTGTCACATTTACTCTCATATTCCCAATGCCTAGAAATCGGTAGGTAACCAAAGAAGTGAGTGTGGAGTGAGAAACAAATTAGCTGCAACTAACTACTTCTTATAAATCAGAGCCTTTCTGACTCATGCATTATCTCAATTCAATGGAGACACACAGCAAACACTATCATGTAAGATACCTTCTGGAGAACGCTCCTCATCAAAAATAATTGACTGGAGACAAGCCAAGTCCGGATTCTCCTTGGGATCAATTTCTGATGGTGCTTTTTTCATAAATAGGGGAATCTTGTCAAATTCCTGGATTTTAAGAGAAGAATGAACTATAAATAAGATTTTATAGCCAGGTGTGGTAGCTCATGTTTGTAATCCCAGTACTTGGGAGGCTGAGACAGGATAACAGAGTCACTACCAGCCTCAGCAACTTAGTGAGACCCGGTTTCAAAATAAAAAGTAAGGTAGGGTTGGGGGTGTAACTGAGACGAGAACGAACGCCCCTGGGCTCAATCCCCAGTACCAGTTCCACCAAAAATCTGAGTTGAGCCAATTCTGTTACTCACCATCAGAGTTTTCTTACTTATCATGATTTGCAAATCATGATTGGCTGTATCTACCAGGCCTGTTTCCCTTTTGTAAAACGAGAGTGTAGGACACTGATCTCTAATTATTCGTTCAGTTCTTATATTCTACAGGGCATTAATTATGCACTCTTAAGTTCCTGACTTCACCCACCGTGTCATATCATCTTTGCCGCAACCCTACGTGATTGGTGCTGCAGATACAGCAATTTTACAAACGAGGAACGGGCCCGGAGAAGTTAGTCAACTCATCCATTATCAGAGGCAGCAGGTGGTGGCATTACAGGCCTGACTGAACTCTGTAGTGTTGTGTGTGCATTACTGGGCATTGAACCTAGGGGCGCCCTACCACTAAGCTACACCCCCAGTCTTTCTATTTTGAGACAAGGTCTCACTAAGTTGCTGGAATTGGCCTCACACTTGGGACTTTCCTGTCTCCGCTTTCCAACTAGAACCCTGTACTCTTAAAAGTACTGACAGTTTGAGAAGACACTCAAAACCTCGAGGCCGACTGTTAACACTTCTCTAAAAACCACTCATCTGCTGGCCGCGACAGGAACCTGGGCGTGAGGGAGGCACCAAGGAGAACCACGAGTCCGGACAACGCCCCCACGCACGTGCGGGGCTCCCGGGACCGCCCACCTCTTCCCACTGGTCCTCGTGGAAACCACCGCGGTAAGGCTGGCTCTGGAACTTTTCCAGGAACGAGTCCATGGCGTTGTCGTCGGCAGCGTCAGGCTGAGACCTCTCCATAACAGCTTCCAACTCTCCCACGCTGATCCTGGTGACCGGAAACGCGCTGCCTCTTCCGGCGGCGCAGGTCCCTTCCCTTAATCCTCCGGGGGGCGGCGCGGGCCCGCGCGCCTCGGGTTCCGCAGCTTGGGGGCGTGGCCCGCCCGCCCGCGAGCGGTGGATTAACGCTTCGCTGGATAAGCTCCTCTCACTCTCTGGTCTCCCCTCACCCGCGCCTGGGCCCTGCCGCCCCGAGTGCTTTTGGGGATGGTGAATAAGCCCAGGCTCCACCGGGCCCGCGCTATCACTTCCCTCATTGGTTAGTACGTGTTTACTAGGGTCCCTTCTGTCATCCCTTTGGGTCCTGGGCTCACAGTGGTGGACAAAGCAGATAAAACCTACCCTCTAGGAGTTGTCAAAGTAACAAGGAACAGATGAGCTGTGAGAGTTTGTCAGGTGGTAGCAAGAGCTGTTGGAGAAAAGTGTTAACAAGGTGGACAGGCATTCCAGCAAAAAGAGGAGGCCCTGGACCAACCGGAGGTATCTGGTAGGAGCATTCCCCATGGAAGGAACAGGCAGGACCAGCCTAGGGGGAGAGGGCTGGCAGTGTGCTTGTGGAACGGCAGGAGCCCTCCTGAACAGGAGCAGGCCAGGTAGCTAGGGCAGAATGAGGCAGGGGTGAGGGGGTGGTGAGATAGGAGAGTTAAAGGGACGGTTACTGTGAGGACTTCTCTTTTCCCCAAGGTGGGTAAGGAGTGACTGGTCAGATATGCCTATTTCTGGGACTGGTGCGGGGGAGGCTGAGTTAAAAGATTTGACAAGGAGTTTGCTGGTGAGAGATCAAGGGTGAGAAGAGATCTGAAGCCAGCAGTGGATCTGTGGGGCTTGGTCATTATTTGATATGGAAATGAGAGAGCAAGGCTAAAGAGAGTGCAGGAGGGATCTTGAGCCTCCCAGGGCCAGGACTGTGCCTTTATCTTCTAACTCTCCACATCAGCAAAACACATGGTCTGATTGCCCCCTTTCCTCCAAACCAATCCTCCTCTTTTAACACTTCCTTCCCCATCCCCTAGCCCTGGTTCCTTTGCTCCTCCTCCTCCTTCTCCTCCTCCTCCTCCTTGTCGTCCTCCTCCTCCTCCTCCTCCTCCTTCTCTGTTGTCTTCATGTACTAGTGTAGGGCACTGCCATGATAGTCTGGAAAGTCGGGTAAAAGATTAGTATTCCTGGGTTTGTTTCGGTTTTTCCCAGGCAAAATGGCCCTGAAGCTAATCAGAAAAAAAAAAAAAAGAAAGAAAAAAGAAAAAGATAAGAGTCCCCAGGCCCACTAGATGTCTTTGTCCAATTACCAAATGACTCCAGTCCCTAGGTCCCGCCCTAACAGGCCAAACCTATCCCAGTACACCCTGTATTCCTTCCAGACAAACCAGCCAATCCTTATGGTCCCCATAGTCTCTCTCTGCCCTGGCAACAAGATTTCACCAATCCCATTCCCACCTGTGTACACCCCCACTATAAAAGGCTAAACAAAGCCAGAGTGGGGGTCCTTGTCAAGACTCCACTGTGTTGGATGAGACTTCGACCCTAGCTGGAGCTAGCAATAAACCTCCTTCTTGCTTTTGCATTGCTCTGTGTGAAGTGATCGTTCTTTGGTGAGGCACCCCAAATTGAGCCCAACACTAGGAATTGAATGCAGGGGCATTCTACCTTTGAGCAACACCCCCAGTCCTTTTTATTTTGAAACAGGGTCTCACTAAGTTGCTGAGGCTGGCCTGGAACTTGTGATCCTCCTGTCTCCATTTCTCAAGTACTGGGATTACAGGTATGTGCCACCAACCCAGCTGACCCATCCTTCCTTAAGTTGTGTTAAGCTGTGTCCTCATCTGTCAAATGTAAGCAAGAGAGCTGGCCTATCATCCTCCAGTCCACAGCTACTGTGAGACTCAGGGGCAGTGTTCATGAACATTTTTTGGCGATAGAAAGGGTTGTGCAAATGGACCACTCCTATTTCCTTCTCTCTCCCAGGCCCAGAATCCCAGTAGCCTTAGTCAGTCATTTATCGGAGGATGATTGTGTGGCCGACTTCATAGGTTCCTCATCCACAGCAGGAGCTCAGATTAGGTGCTCCCCAGGCTTATGTCTCTCCCCCTCTATATGCCCTCCCAGGAGAATCTCACCCCCCCATAAACAAATGAAAGTCGGATCTTTTCCATCTCAGACCACTCTGCCAAGCTCCACCTCATACAGCCATCTTGTTCTATCCAGGATGCTTTAACAGAATACTGTAGAGTTTATGTCTTATAAACAGCAAACATTTATTTCTCCTAGTGTTAGAGGCCAGAGTGTCCAAGATCAAGGTATCCACAGATTTGATATCTGGTAAGGGACCAACCACTTTTTGCTTCATAGATGCCGTCTATTCACCATGTCTTCATATGGCAGATGGGATGAGGGAACTCCCAGGAGTCTTTTATAAGAGTACTAATCCCATTCATTAATCCTGAATCAACTGTTAAAGTACCTCACCTCTTCTTGTTTTGTGGTACTGGGGATTATACTCAGGGATATTCTACCTCCAAACTATGCTCCCAGCTCATTTATTTATTTATTTATTTATTTATTTACTTACTTATTTGTTTTTGAAACAGTCTTGCTAGGTCGCTGAGATTCTCACTACACTGCTGAAGCTGTCCTCAAACCTGCAGTCCTCCTGATTCAGCCTCCCAAGTACTGGGATTACAGGTATGTGCCACCATGCCATATGCCCTCACCTCTTAATGCCATCATTTTGGGGTTTAGGATTTCAACATATGAATTTTGGATGGGACACAAATATTCAATTCATAGAAGCAACCAATAACCTCTTCGTGGATTTCTGCACCACCACATTGACAAGTCCTTCAAGTTCACCCTGTCCAGACTGGACTTGACTTCCACTCTTCACTCCCCACCTCACAAAAACCTGCTTCTGGTCTCGGGTTTACCCTCCATGTCAGAGCACCATCGGCTCAGTCATCCACCCAGAAACATGTGTGCTGTCCTTGATTCCTCCCGCTTCCTCCTCCATCCTGACAACCCCAGGCTCTGCATGTCCCTTCTGCGCCCTCCATCCCACCCTGTCCAGTTCAAGCCAGTGCTGTCTCTGCAGTGTTTGCCAGGTCCTGTCCACTTGCCAACCAGCACTTTCACTCCACTACAGAGTTCATTGCTTCTGCTTCCTCTTCATTGACTCCTTCTTACACCTCAGAGCTCTCCTCATCCCTTCCCACCTTAACCAATCATTCTAGCGTTTTAACATCTCTGTTTGAAAGTGGTCTTGCAAAAAGTGGGTTCTTTTGTACATACATTTTTGTTATACTTTTTTCACTCAGGACTAGGTTTCAGGTCCCATCCATGGTGATGCAGTTACCCCCACTGCCTCTAACTGCACATGGGGACTCCATGATCACATTCACACCCCAAGCATGGGTACCTGCCTGCCTCCTCCCCCTGCACCACAGAGAACGCTGCAGTTGACATCCTCATACATCTCTCTTTATGGACATGAGGTGTGTGCCTACAGTGGAATTGCTGAGTCGTGGGTATGCATGAACTTACTATAACCGAATAATGACAGATTCCTCTCCAGGACAGCAATCTCCCGTCCCACTAGCAATGCCTAGAGATTCCTGTATCCCCATGAACTGGGAGCTTCCTAAATGCTGGCACCTGCACTTATCTCTATCCTTAGCACTCCAAAATGCCATTCTGCTGTTGTCTGGATGAAGTCTTGCTCCTAACACAGCCTCCAAGGCTGAGTGGTCTGGCCCTCTCTCTGGGCTCCATCACACTCTGAATCTGCAGCTGGTCTTCCGCCCTGCGTGCCCTGCTCCCCTCCATGCATGCTCATGTGGATCATCTTTCAAATCTCACCTGGGGAGTCTCTTCTCTGGGAAGCCTTATCTGACACCCCAGCCCCCAGCTGGACTTCAAACCCCTGTACCTGCCTGCTGTGCCTGCGGTGTCTCCATGTGTCTCTGATACTTCCATTAGACCAAAATTTGGCTGGATGACTCTTTGTTGTGGGAGCTTGCTGTACATGGTAGGATGTTTAGTAATATATCTGGCTTCCATCCACTAGATGTTAATAACATCTACACTCTTAAGTTCTAACAACCAGAACTGTCTCCAGATATTGTGATTCGCTTAGGGGGTCAAAGCATGCCTGGATGAAAATTACTGCCTCCGTCTATGAACTGCTCAGGACCTGGGGCTGGGTCTCATTCATATCTGTACTATTTGCACCCAGAGCAGTCCTGGCCTGGGTTAGGAGCTCAGTAAATACTGCTGGGAAACCACCGGGCCAAGATAGGAGAGTGGAAGTCGGTGGTCAGCCTTCTGGGGTATGCATGGCATCATGGGGCAGGAGGAATCTCTTCTTTCCCTCTCCTTCCCTTCCCCCAAGGGCTACCCAAATCATCATCTCTTTTTTTCTCTTATTATATTGGGGAGGGGAAGTGAGATATCCAGCAGATTTACTGTGTGTCCTTGGGCAAGCCACTTTACCCCTCTGAGCCTCAGCTTTCCCAGTTATACAAAGTGGACAAAACAGCCTGCATGCACCAGTGAATGCCAACTGAGAACTGAGTCTACAAATGACAGCCATGCTTCCTCACAGATTTGTATCACAGAGTGGTGTCTGCTCAGAGCTTGGGGTACCTCTCATGAGGAAATGCTGAGGATGGAGAGGTAAGCCACATGGCATTTATAGTGAGCATGGCTGTTCTCAGCCACCTTGAGGAGGTCTGGGGGCTCTGGGACATCACTGCTTCAAAGACATCTTCCAGGAGCCCAGTGCCTGCATGATCCAGGAGCGCCGCTGGTGGGAAGTGGGCAGGTTCTCACAGCTGGGGCTCCAGCGGTGCGTGGTGGCCGGATCACATACCCACGAGTCCCCATGTGGCAGTGGCCAAGAGTTCCGCCAGCAGCTGGCCAGGATGTGGTCCTGGGCCTGGGCCGCGTAGATGCACACTGAGGCTTCTGGGTCATGTCTCAGGTTTTCCAGAGCTGAGTCACAGGGAGGGGTGAGGCCACTGGTTAAGCCCAGGTCCCTCTGCAAGTCTCACACCTCGCCCTTCCTCCCCTCCTCCATGCCCTGGTGAAGGTGCCCTCTGCTCAGAATCCCCTCATCTCACTTTCTTACCAGCCCCTTGAACTGTTTGCATCTTCCAAAGCCTGAATCAAAACGAGTTCCCTCTGGGAAGCTGTACTAGATGGCCCCAGCCTACCTTCACGATCCCATCGGCTTCCTCACTTACAAAACAAAGCTGTGCCCCCTTAAGGATCTAAACTACTCACCCTGCACCACGTGGGTTCTGATTTCGTTTTTGAGCCTCATTTCCTTCATGAGACCGTAAGCTTCCCAGAGTAGGGCCGTATGTTCTACCTCCTGGGAACCCCGTGGTACCCAACACTGTACTCACTCCGGATAAAAACTAGCATAACTGAATTGAGCTGAAGACCCTTGCCTTGACACATGTCCCTTCCTTCCCCTGTCACTCAGTGATACAATGATCCCCATGATACAGTGATCCTTTTCATTGAATCACTGCACCCAGAAATCTCACCAATCCAGGGTACAACTTACCGCTTTTCACTTCATTCAGCCAATCTTCTGTTATTATGCTCTCCATACAGGGGACCAGGGACCCTTGAGCATAATCCAAAAGGTGAGGGTGTCCACTTCCTGAGTACAGCACCACCCCATCGTGCCCCCCGCCCCCACCGACCAGATCTCCCTGGGAAGCTTCCCCCGTCCTCCTGCAGCCTCACACATGAGGGCACAAAGGGAGAACTTCATTTTGACCTAAGGACAGATTCCCCAAGAGGGGTCTGGGAAAGGTGATCCAGCAGGCAGGGATAGCACCAGGCTAGGGGCAGGATCTGGGCTGCAGATGACTCTAACAGTGCCACCCTAGGCTGGGCCCTTCCTCTGCCAGGCCTTAGTTTCCTCTGCTGCCCACTTCTCCAAGAGTGTGAGCAACAGTGACAAGCAGGATGCTGAGCACCTTGGGAATGAGTCAAGCAGTCTGCAGGTGGGGCCCCTGGAGGAGCTGAGACTCTGCTGTGCTGGTCAGGGAGCGGCTCTGGGGGACCCCTCAGCCACACTGCTCGGTCCTCGCTCCCCCCAGCCTGTGCACCTGGCTCCCACAGTGCCTGAAGGTTCTTCAATGGGCCGTAGCTCTCACTCTTCAGAAAGTCTACCCCTAGTGTCTTTTCCTGGGAATTTCTGTTTGTCCTTCATGTTCTGTTTGTCCTTCAGTTTAGCAAGTGGCTCCTCTACAAGTCCTTCCTGCCCCTGCCCCAGGCTAGGTTAGGAGCCTGTTTAGATTCCCAGAGTATTGGTGAGTTTTCCCTGTATATACTGTGTTATATTTTGCTTGTGATTTATGACTCTGTCTCCCACCAGACCAGAAGGTTCTTGGTTTTTTGGGGTTTTTTTTTTTGTTTTTTGTTTTTTTTTTGGTACTGGGGACTGAACCTTGGTGAACCCTGGGGCATTCTGCCTCTGAGCTACACCCCAAGCCCTTTTTTTTTTTTTTTTTTTTTTTGTGGTACTGGGGATGGAACCCAGGGGCATTCTACCTCCAAGCTGCATCCCCAGCCCTAATTTTTATTCTTTATTTTGAAACAGGGTCTCACTAAGTTGCAGAGGGCTTCACTAAGTAGCTGAGGCTGGCCTCGAACCCAGATCCTCCTATCTCAGCCTCCCAAGTACTGGGATTACAAGCGTGCGCCACCACGCCCAGATTTTATTCTTTATTTTGAAACAGGATCTCACTAAGTTGTGAAGGGCCTCACTAAGTAGCTGAGATTGTCCTCAAACCTGCGATCCTCCTGTCTCAGCCTCCCAAGTACTGGGATTACAAGCATGTGCCATGATGCCTGGCAAGGTTCTTGATCTTAAATCTACTTGGGGGTTGAGAGTGGGAGGGGAAGTCTCCGAGGATTCTAAAATTACATGCAGAATTGTATACAGATAAGCATTTTTTCTAGGGAAAATGTTGATAACTTTCTTTAGACTCTCACAAAATATCCATAACCCTAAAAGGGTTGGCTTAAGAAGCACTGCACTGTGCCAGCAACAATCCATTACTGAGGGCTCTGAGCCCAGGACCAAACACCTCCCTCTAGCTGTCTACAAGCAGAGCCAGGCTCTGCTCAGCTGTTTCCCTGGCACAGAGTATTAAACATTAACATTTTTGGAAGTGTTAATTTGGAGCAAGATTTAAAGAAAGCAGCAGAAGCTTCCTCTGAGCAGCCCCCTCCATTCTAAACATGCCCTCAGTCCTCGTGTTGTTCCTCTGTCCCAGTAGGATCATGTTAATAGTTCATTCCCCCACCCCTTATCCCCACCTTTCCCCATCAGCATTTCCTCCTGAAGGGCTCTTTGTTTCTCTAGCCTAAGCATCATGCCTGACAGAGTAGGGATCAACCAATGTTTGCTAAATAAACCAACAGATGGTTGGGTGGATGGATGGATGAATAGGTGGGTGGGTGGGTGGGTGGGTTGGTAGGTAGATGGATAGGTAATTAGATTGATGAATGGGTGGGGGGATGGCGTGATAGTGGGTGGTTGGGTGGGTGGGTGGATGGATGGATGGATGGATAGATGAGTGGGTATGGGATGGTTGGATGGATAGGTTGGTGAGTAGGTGGATGGATGGATGAGAAAGAGCAAATGAGTTGAGGGTCTCCTGGCCCTCAGTGAAGGGAATGTCGTTATTTGAGGGCCAAGGAGAGTAACAGGGAGGAGACACCCCCAACATACCATGAGAAGGGTCCCATGGGGGGGGGGGATTCTGGGCAAGGGGAATCTGCTGTTTTGTTTTTTTTTTTCCCAGAAAGGCAGAGGTTGCGATGGTGGGAAATAAAAGGATGAAGTTGATTAACACTGAGCACCGTGACATGCCAGGCCTCACCTTTTAAAATATATTCTCATCCAGTCTGTGAAACAGGAGCTGATCCCCTTCTTACAGATAAGGGAAATGTGGGAGTAAACGACCCAAGTTGGGGTCACACAAAAAGGGGATCATGGAGCTGAGATTCTACTTGACTCTCCATCCTGCCGCTTGGCCCCCCGCTACTGCATCCGTGGGAGATTTGCCCAGGCCCCTGCTAGGCTTGGACCCATGCTGAATTACAAGGGGAAGCAGCAGCTCTGCTGTGTATGGTTGCCAGGGTTGTGACCTGCACAAAGACTTAAGGCTGAATCCAGCCGTGGCCCACTTCCTGAGCCATGATCTTAGAGGAGGGGAAGACCATTCTAATGTGCACCATGGCCCACTGCTGACCAAGCCTCGCACCCGGGGGAGGCATCCGTCCAGGTGATAGAAGGGCCAGCAGACTGGAGAGTGGGCAGAGCCCTGACACCAGGTCTGGCTATGCCAGAGCAGTTACCTATGAACATGACCGAGGACTTCCGGAGGGAGGCCCGTGAGCTCTTGGCGTACTCCAGGCTCTGGCTGAGGAATGTGATGGCGCTGTCCCGGTAGGTGTTCACCTGCCGCAAAGGAAAACCCCCACAGTGCTGGGCCCCCAGGGGGACACGTTTCCATCCACTCCCTTGAAGCTAGGAATGGTTATCCTTCTGGGAGCCAAGGTGTGGCCCCCTGCCTTCTAAATGTCCCTGTCACCCAGTCCTCTGCCTGAGGCCCCAGCAGCCAGGCTCTGTCTTCTCTTAGCTGCAATGGTGGTCCCACCATGAGTGTATCCTCTTCCAATCCATCCCCCTGCTGCAGCTGGAGGGAAAATCCCAAAATGAAGATCCTGCTTCCAAGATGGGAATGGACAGGCTTGCAAGGTCTGGCCAGGAGGAAGGATTCAAGTTGTAGATCAACAGGGAGTGAACTGGGGATTTAGGGGACCTTAAAAGCCAGAGAGGAACGGGGCTCACTCATGCACCAGTAGGAAGCCAGCCTTCAATTGTGACAGGGAAGTGATGGAGCAGTGCTTGGGGCAAATAGTCTGAGAGCAGTAGTCAGGATGGGTTTGATATAAGTAGAAACTGGGAGTTGTTGTCCAGCCAACAGGCTATGAGGAGGAGGATGAGAAATCTGATCTGATCACTCTCCTGTTGACACACCAAGGTCTAAGCTCCCAGGCCTGGCACGCAAAGCCCTCATGTGCTGCTAACATCCCTTCCCTCCCACCACCACCTCCACCCGCCGTACACACTGTGTTCCCAAGACCTGTGCCTTGTACTAGCAATTGCTCCTCTCTGGAGCGCCCTTCCCTCTCTTCTTCATCTGATAAATTGCCTCTGTCCCTCCAAGCCTCAGTTCAGATGCCACCTCCTCCCTGAACCTTCCACAACCCTCAGGCAGAGTTCATCAGCCACTCTTGATGTTTCTGCAGCCTCTTGCACACCCTCAGTCATGGTGCCTATGACATCATGTTGTAAATATGTATACCATCTCCACCATTGTATATGGAGTTCTCCCAAGATAAGAGACCTTTTCCCTCTGCTCAGAGTCCTCAGCACCCTGGACAGGGCCTGAAAGTGTTGAGTGAATGAATGAATGAATGAATGAATGAATGAATGAATGAGCGAACAATAGGTTACCAACCCCTTCGTGTGTGTGTGTATGTGTGTGTGTGTGTGTATTCCTAGGGATTGAACCTGGGGGCATTCTACCTATGAGCCACACCCCCAGCCCTTTTTATTTTGAAACAGTCTTGCTAAGTTGCTGAGGGCCTGGATAAGGTGCTGAGGCTGTTTTTGTCTGTTTGTTTGTTTGTTTGTTTGTTTGTTTTTTGTGATACAGGGGATGGAAACCCGGTGCATTCTACTTCTGAGCTACTCCCCCAGCCTTATTTTATTTTTTATTTGGAAACAGTGTCTCACTAGGTTGCTGAGGGCCTCACTAAATTGCTGAGGCTGGCTTCGAACCTGCAATCCTCCAGTCTCAGCCTCCCAAGTACTGGGATTACAGATGTAAGCCACTAAGCCCAGCTCTAAAGCTGTCTTTGAACCTGTGATCCTCCTGTCTCAGCCTCCCGAGTACTGGGATTATAGATGTGCACCACTGAGCCCAGCTACTGACCCCTTCTTAAAGCTAAGGCTCATATGACCAAAGCTGTTGATGAGACTAAAGTACAACAAAGTGAGAAGCCGGAGGGGTCTACCACAGAGGTCAAAAGCTGGCAGCCACAAACCACAAGTAGCCTGCAGAGCAGTGACCAGCAGAGTGTTTAAAATAAGCAAAGTTGATTGTTAATTATGATTATGTCTTATGAAAAATGTAGGTTTCTAGTTATTCTTGGGAAACCAGAGGACATGGCAAGAGGGGTCTCCATAGTGAGCTGGAGCTCTCCACTGCTGCCTTCGATGGGCAGTGCACAGGCCCCATTACGCCCATATCCACCTGGCCACCAGCCGTCGTGGTGTGTGAATCAGCCATCCTGGCCAGACCTTGTTCCCCTCTTCAGAAAGCGATGGTAATTATAACAGATTCTTGACTGCAGAGGCTCTGAGCATGGCTGACAGTGGTGGTGCCTCCTGTAAGGATCTGTTACTTAATTATGTTAGATTTCTGAGGGGGTGCCAAAGGCCCACTCAGGTCTTCCTTCAGGTGAGAAAGGTATAATCTCCCAGCTGTGGGGATTGCCCAGGGTTAAGAGAACTGCCTGACCCAAGTTCATATCCTTTCCCAGGGCTGCTGATATTCAGTGACAGATGGGCACAGGGGTGTAAAGACCTAACCCAGCCAGGCATGGTGGTGGTACATGCTTGTGGTTCCAGTTATTTGGGAGGCTATGCCAGGACCACGACCTAAACTCAGGAGTTTGGGTTTAGCCTGGGTAACACAGTGAGACCCTGTCTCAAAAAAAAAAAAAAAAAAAGACCTGACCCCAGGACCCATTTTGGGACTGTCACCATAGAGTTGGTGGAGATTGCCACCGCCACTACGCTAAGCTGTTGCAGAAAAAGGGGCCAAGGAGGCCCTTTGGGCAGGGACACAGTATAAACAGGCTAGGGCTGAGGATACAGCTCAGTAGTAGGGCGCTTGCCTAGTATGTGCAAGGTCCTGGGTTCCATCCTTAGCTTTCTCTCTCTCTCTCTCTCTCTCTCTCTCTCTCTCTCTCTCTCTCTCTCTCACACACACACACACACACACACACACACAAACGCTAGTGTTTTAACAATGCCACCCTGGTGGCCTGGGTGGGGAGAGGGGATGAAATTAAAGACTGGGAGACCTGCTGGCTGGCTAGATTCAGGGCACAACTGAGTCAGCCATGGCTTGAAGTAAGGGCAATGACAGTGAGGATAGGAAGGGGTAAACAGATGAGGGATATTTAGGATTTTTAGTATTGATTAAATATGAAAGGTGAGGAGAAAAAGAGTCCAGGATGATCCTAGGTTTCTGCTTTAAGGACCTAGAGTCCAGTCCTAGGCAGACAGAGCAGAATTAAAAGAAAAGGCCATAGCCCAGTGTGGTGGCACAAGCCTACAATCCTACTTGGGAGGCTGAGACAGAAGGATTTGCAGGTTCAAGGCCAGTCTCAGCAACTTACCAAGACCCTCAGCAATTAGCAAGACCCTGTTTCAAGATAAATAATAATAATAATAATAAAGCCAGGCATGGTGGCACATGCTTGTAATCCCAATACTTGGGAGGCTGAGACAGGAGGATCACAGGTTGGAGCCAGCCCCAGCAACTTAGTGATTTTATTCTTTTATTTTGAAATAGGGTCTCACTAAGTTACAGAGGGCCAGCTGTAACTTAGTCAGACCCTATTTCAAAATAAAAGAATAAAATCAGGCTGCGGGTATGGCTCAAAGGTAGAATTCCCCTGGGTTCCAACTGTAGTACCACAAATAAATAAATAAATAAATAAATAAGCAAATAAGCAAATAAATAAATAAAAGCGTTGGGGTGTAGCTCGGAGGTAGAATGCTCCTGAGTTTAATCCCCAGTACCAAAATGAAATAAATAAATAAGTAGGAAGGCCACAAGTGCAAATGAGGCACCCTGGCTTGAAGAGCTGGCGGGCTTCCTGGAGGTGTCCAGGAAGCCAGTGGAGAGGGCACACTAGGGAAGCCAACGAGCAAGAGAGAAGGGCAGAGTCCCCGGTCTACAACACCCTCGGAAGCGCGGGAGGGCCTGGAAGTACTCACTATATACTTGCAGATTTTGGTCACTGTCTGCTGCTGGTGGTCCCAGGGCTTCCGGCTATAAGCTCTTTTTGGCAACTCCCAAGCCATGAAGCAAGAACAGCGGAACAGGGTCTTCACACATTTCTGGGGACCAATAGGAAGAGAATAACCAGAGCTGTGGAACTGTTCCAGGAAAAAAAAAAGAGAATGTGAACACTGGACTCTGGAATATTCAATCCTATTTGAAAATACACAAGTAAAGGTGGCTATTCTTAGGAGGAATCGGACATGGATGCTGTTAGGAAACAGAGTAGGCTGGATATTAATAACTAGTGGGCGGTGTGGGATCCTGGCTCGGTTTCCATAGAGGGCAGCTCACCTGCGGTGAGGGTAGAGGGCCCAGTGCCCGCGCCTGCTCACCCGAGCCACCTTGGTGTTGCCCTCCTGCATGATCAGCAGTAGGGGCACCAAGGTGCTGACCAGCTGCTCCTCCATGGCCTGGGTGCGGGGCGACCGAAGCTTCTGGACCACCTTCCCGTACAGGTTGATGCAGGAGTAGCGCACATCCTCTCTCGACTGGGGCAGACCGGAGGCTCAGGGCACCCCTCCTCCAGGAGGGGGCTCCGTGGCCTGTCCCCCCATTCTGAGGGGCCCTCCAGCACAAAGACACAGAGACAAAGAACACCAAGGCCAGCAATGGGGCTGATCTGGGGCCAGCGTTTGCTCCCTCCCCCAAGCCTAGGGGGAGCCCTCTCTACGCTCCCCAGCCAGGGCCCATACCCCCTCTCTGCTCAGACTGGTTAAAAAAAAAGTACCAGTGGCAATAAGACCACCTTCTCTGGGGAGACTCAATTATAAAAGAAGAGCTCCCTGCAGAAGAACCAATTAGAATAAGGAAACTTCTCCGGATGAACCAATTACAAAAAGACCTGGACTGTTTAGAACAAAGTGCTCCTGCCTCTGTGCTGACTTGGCCCCACCCAGGACCTAGTGGGGTGGGGTGGGCAGGGGAGGTAAAGGACCACCCTGCCTACTCCCTCCTTGCCATGGAATTCCTTACGTCATTGAAGTGTGGCAGCAGGACCTGCAGCATCTCCACATAGACCGAGCTGTCTGTCAGCTTCCGGTCCGGGCACTTGAAGATGGTCTTGAGGTTGTGGACCGCCTCCACCACCAGCACCCCATCCACGCTCTTGAGGCCCTTCACCATGGAGGGCAGCAGGGCCTGCACCTTGGCCATCTGCGGGGCACAGGCATGTGGGGCTAGCAGGTAGGAGACTCAATTCACTGACCTGAACTTGGTGACCCAGCTCCCACCCCCCAGGCCTGGGCCTAGGCCCCGCCGCTGCCTGCAACACCCTCACTCAATCTCTTGCTCTCCCGGAAGCCCTCTGGCCTCACTGACTCCTTCCGGGCCTGGGTCCCTGAGGCCCTTTGTGGTCCCTTCCCCTTGGTTGGCACTAGGCAGATGACATCCTGCATTGTTAGCTTCTGCGTCCTCTCCCCTTGTCCTGGTTATGTCATGACCTACAATAGTGTCTAGTAGAGAAAAACTAAGCACTTTTACAAATGCCAACAGCGACAAATCAATGATCTGGGCCTGTTTCCTGATCTGTAAAAGAGGACAAACTACTGCCCCCTCCTCCCCTCTTACACTATCTGCCTTTAGAGTCATTGTGGAAATCCTGGGTTAGAAACTATTTGACAAGGATGCATACATAGACATTATGACGGCACATCCATTCTACAGACGAGACCACTGAGGCCAGATAGAAATGGGCTCCAATTCCAGCCATGTGCCTGAGAGACTGATGGCCGAGCCCCACCCTCCTCCAGCCCAGGGCCTGCCTGAGCCTGGTGTTCCTCTGTCTTCCACTCACCTTCTCAGACCTGCGGGCCAGGATGACCAGGCCTCGGATGGACAGCACCTTCATGATGGGGTCTCGGTGGTTCAGGCCTTCCACCATCCGCCCCAGGGAGTACTCCTCGGGGATCCGGCGCACCTGCTCCATCTGGAGGAGCTGAGGAAGCAAGGGTAATGACTCCCAGGCTGAGCAGGGCGGTCCACCAGCCTCCCCACACAGGTAAGCAAGCCCAGCCTCTGCCCAGAGCTGCGGGCTTGGAAAACCAGTAGTTCACTGAAGATCTCCCCCATGTCTGTCGGCAGCTTGGGGTAGAGCCAAACGTGCCTCCCCCTGCCCAGCCCGCCCGGCCCCTGCTTGCCCTGTGGCCTCGCGCACAATACCAGGCTGGCCCAGCAGCCCACACTGGTACACTAGCCAGTCAGCCGAGCCGCCTCCTGCTCCTGGGGTGACCGGGTGGTTTTGTGCTTTTGTTGGTAGTGGGATGCTCCTCTGCTGATCCCTACCTCCTCTCTGACCCCCACTGTGCAACGGCTCCATCCTGAACTCCACCGTCAGAGCCATACTTGATGCTGCCCGGGCTTCTTCCAAGCTGACTGCCCCATTCCCTGGCCTAGGAAGCCCAAATATCCCCGGGGGCAGCACCTGGGAACCTCAATGCTCTATCTGCCCTGTGTGTCCCCACCACCTGGGGGCTTCCTTGAGGGTGAAAACCCAGGTTCCTCCCTGGGCCCTGTACCTAACCTGAGCTCCAGGTGAAGTACCACCTAGAGAGCTCTGTGGCATGAGTTCAGGTACAACAAGAAATTTGGTCCCTTCACTCCTGAGGACTGCCCTTTGTCCTGGGTCCCCATTGCAGGGTTAGCGCCACCAGCACCTCTGTGGTCCCAGCCCTCATCTCCGTCCTTGCCCTCACACCCTCCCGCACCCTCGGCAGCCCACAGGCCTTCAATGCCTGCGGGTTATCCTCATAAACACTGGCCATGTGCCCTTGCTTGACATCTACGGCCACTACTGAGGCCCATGCTGGGGCACAGGGAGTGCCCAATGCAGGGGAGCTGCAGGAGAGAGCAGCGCCCACCACTTCCCCCATCTACCCACACAGTGATGCTCAGGCCTGCTCTGCCAGGCTCTGGGCCAGATGTGAGCTAAACGCTGATTCTAACAGCTGCACACTGGCTCACAGAGGGCACCTCCCATGCACCAGGCTGCTCTAAGGGCTGTACACGATACGAACTCATCATCTCCATCAAAACTCTATGAGGCGGGCGACTCATTAGCCTCGAATTACAAGTGAAGAAGCTGAGGTACGCGCTGGCTGAGTGACTTGCCCAAGGTCACTCCGCTCCCTCAGTGAGCTCCCGCCATCGGGAGAAGCAAGCACACACAGCCACAGGTGGAGGGCTGGTGGGCTGGCTCAGGCCAGGGGGGGAGAAGCCTGAGCCTACAGAGACACCCTCACCACAGGGAGGGAGGGGTTGCTGGGATGTGTTAGACCAGGAGTCTCTGACCCTGTGGAATGTCCCTAGGGCCTGGCAATGCCCCACCTCCATCCTCTCCCCCAAGAACCTGTGCTGCAGCCACTATCAGCCCCAGAGAGTGCCTCTCCAGAGGGGCTGACCAGGATAGATGACCGGGTCAGGCAGACCCGGCCCAAATTTCTCTGGACTTCCTCACTGTGTGGCTTTGAAAAATACCCCTGAGCTCACCTAACCGTGAGCACCATAATTCTTTGCAGGATTGCTATGCAGCTCAGTGGGGGGGATATATGAAAGAGACTTTGGCACATAGTAGACCTGCAAGAAATGGTACTTTCCCTTTCCTTTCCCCCACCAGGGCAATCAGAAATAAAACCAGGCGGAAGTGGGGCTGGGACTCAGGACTCCTGACTCCAAGACCAGGTTTGTCCTCCCTGGACATTCTGCTGGTGCCTACGGAGCCAGGCAACGTGTTCCCCCAGGCACCTGCTGGCCCATCCAAGGAGGGGACAGCGGAGGGAGACCTACGGGGCCTTCTCGATGGTCAAGAGAAATGATGCTCCTGGAAAGGCTTTGTAAACTGTAAAGTGCTGTTTGCACAGAAGAAATAGCTACCAATGTGAGCGGAGGCCATGACAAGCCCCTGCCCCGTGCCCGGGTCCTGGTCGGTACCTCCACGAAGAAAGCAGTGGCAGTGATCTTGTGCTTCTCGTCGCCTCGCTCCAGCAGTGGGATGAGCAGGTAGAGGATGCGGCACAGCTCCTGACAGGAGTAGTGCACCATGGCCCTGGGTGGGGAGGGGGGAACAGTCCCTTCAGGCTTTCCAGCCCCAGGGGACTTGCTCTGTGGGGGTCCAGCCAAGGTACTGGAAACTCTGGCAAGCCAGGGACACCTGGGTCCCTGTGTGCCAGACTTTCTCGCCTGAGTGGGATCTCAGAGGCTGTCTAGTTTAACTGCTTCATTTTACAGATGAAAAGACCAAGGCCCAGAGTGGGAAGGCAATGTGTCTGAGGTCACAGAGCAAATCACAGCCGCTCCTGGCTGCGCCAGGAGGAGAAGACAGAGAGGAGAGGACTTGAGGGCCCTCTCCTGGGCGTCAGGTGGCAGCCCGAAGCCCTCGCCTTGTCCTTTTATTCGATCCTCACCACTGCCCTTGGAGGCAGGTTGCTGTTATTGTCCCCATTTCACAGATGAGGAAGCAGAAGCTCTGAGCATGGACTGCTCACAGGCACAGAGCTGGAAGACAGCAGAAATGGAGCCCAAGGGTCTCTGTTCCAGCTTCCATCACTTGCTCGCACTACTAAGCAAGTGATGCTTAACGTGCCCCTCCACCCACCCAGCCGGCATCAGCACCATCTGGGAACCTGCTAGAAATGCCCATTCTCAGGGCCGCAGCCAGACCCGCTGGAGCAGAAACTCAGGGCAGGGGGCAGCAGGCCCCGCAGGTGATCCTAATGCAAGCCCTAGTGTGCGGACCATGCACAATGCCCCACAAGTCAGGGAATCCAGGAGTGTGGCAGACATGCGCAGAGTCAGGAATGAGAAAGCCTGGGCTCAAAGCCTGGCCCCAGCACTAGCTGTGTGATTTGAGGCAGTCACTCAACTCCTCTGGGCCTCAGGTTCCTTGTGTGTATCCCTGGGATCCTAACAGTGCCATTCCTTTGGTCATGGAGAGAAGTAAAAGGGTCCATCCATGTAACTAACACCTTTTAGCAGGGTGCCTACAGCATAGTCTGCTCAGTAAGGTGGCTGTATCCTGAGATCCCTGGGGAGGGTGCCCTCCTGGGCATTGAGAAGCAAGCTGTCCTGCAAGAGTTATATCATCAAAATCAAGGTGCCTCCTCCTGACTCTGGAAGGCTGTGTGTGTTTGTGGGAGGAGCCCTGGTCTGGGCCTGCAGGTCATTTTCCATTCCACCATTTCCTGGTTGTGTGACCTGGGTTACATGACTGCCCTCTCTGAACCCAGGCATGCTCCAATGCAAAATGTGTATTAATAACGCCTGTTCTCGTTGCCAATCACCGTCACCATAATGGTAGCAAAAGCTAATCTGTGTTGAGCTCTCAAAGTGCTTTATTTAATCCTCACCCAACCCTCGGAGGTGAGTCTTGTTATTTCCATATATGGACCTGGAATGGAGGCACAGAGGGGCAGTAACTTGCCCCAGGTCATACAGCTGGGAAGTGGCTGAACTTCAGATGCAGGCAGACCGCCTCTACCACCACGCTCCCAGTAGGTTATGCCGCCATTTCTATATTAGTGTGGGAACTAAACTTATAGTACAGTAAGAGAGGGTCTTGGTAGATGTCTAAGGGACCACGGATAACCTACCACAGCATCTTTCGCGTTTGTGTGCCCACCCACCAAGGAGGACAACACCCTGTATGCAGAGGGGAGGTGACAGAGGGAGCAAAGGTCTTGCTCAGAGAGATGTGACCCCAGGTCGGCCTGCAGATCTGGGGTTCCACCCATCCCCACCCCAGACATCCCAGGGCCTCACCTAGCCAGCAGGGACACTCCGCGGTGGTGGTTCTCCGCCTGTCCCATGAGCTCCCAGCCGCCCTGGTCCTCCAGAAACGTGGCCTCGTAGGAGCAGCCCATCTTCAGCAGCAGGGTTTTCACCACTTTCACCACCCAGCTGCCAAGACAAGGGGCTGAGACCTGGGGTCCACCCCGCCCCTGGCAGCCGGCCTCCCTCCACTGCCTCCCGCGCCTTGGGCTGCCTCTGGCCCCAGCTTCTCTCCAGCATGCAGGCTGTCGGATAGAAGTATCCAGTGTGTCCACAAAAGGTGGCTCTTTACAAGCAACAATTGGCTTTGAGAACAAAAGAGGAAACAGAAGCAAATCTCCCTCCCTTTGGAGGTGGGGTTTTTAATCTTCCCTTTCTTTGGAACCTCGTCCACTGGAGGAAGAGGCTGAGCTGGGCCTCCCCAGACTCCTGGGTCCTGCTCTCTCTCCTCCACTCCCCATTAAGCCTGTGGCTGGGCAGGCAACTTGAGGGATAGTCCTTTGTGCTCACTTGGACACTCGGTCTCCTGTCCAGTACAGAGTCCTCTCTTCGCTTGGCACATTTAAGGCGTGATTCCCATCTGTCCCCAGCAGAAGCCCTGGGGACCAACAAGGCTGGGGCTCAGGTCTCTGCTTGTCAAGCTCCTGAAGAGCTCAAGGAACCCTGGGAGGGTGCTGCCATCTACTGACGTCCTACTGTGTGCCCAGCACAGCATAGTTTTACAGTTTGCCATATACAGTCACACATTGCTTAATGACGGGATATGTTGTAAGAAATGCATCATAGGTTGGTTTTGTTGTTGTGCAAACATCACAGCATATGTTTATGCAAACCTAGATGACATAGCCTGATCCACACTGGCCTTCATTACAACCTTAGGGGACCACTATCGGATACATGGCCCGTCACTGAGCAAAGCATCATTATACAGCTCGTGACTTTACTAAACCTTTACTAAAATAAAAAGTGAGCTGGGCCTGGTGACGCATGCCTGTAATCCCAGTACCAGTACTTGGGAGGCTGAGATAGGATGATCACAAGTTCAAAGCCAGCCTCAGCAACTTAGAGAGATCCTCACCAACTTAGCAAGACCCTGTTTCAAAATACAAAAAAAAAAAAATTTTTTTTAAGGGCTGGGGTATAGCCTGGGTTCAATGCCTTGTACCAAAAAATAAAATAAAATAAAATTTGACAGTGTATGGGATAAAGTTTAAATTTGCACAAAGTTTTCCAGAAACTCAGACATTTGCTCGAAGAGTTCACAATTCACTGACTGGAAATAGCTCAGATGATACTGAGAGTTGCTGGTTCTCATGATCCAAGACAAAGCATTTTAGAAATCACAAAACTTCCTCAGAAATTTATTCTTCATTTTTATAGTTTTAAATACAGAGCAATCCAATGTGAAAACAGAGCTCCAGCTGAGGCCAGGGCCTTTGAAATGAAATGTGTGCTGTCACAGATCAGACTCTCCCCTGCCAGTGATGCTTCCCATGTTCAAAATTACACACACACACCAAAAAAAAAGAGGGAGAGAGCAGGGGTTCCTGGTGTTGTGCAAAGCCCCATCTCTACCCTCCTCCCTCTCCCTCTGCCTGTGCAATGGCTGAGCTTTGCTGTGTAGGTTTGGAGAAGAAAGGTGGCTTTTCTCTTCAACTTCAAACTTTAGCTCAGCAGGTGCTTCCCACCCTGGCCCTCCTCCACCCTCCCCTCCTAGAGCCCCCTCTGCAGGGGCCAGCACTGAGCTCAGGCGCTCAGAGAGAGCGACCTCATTTGGAGCTCCGCAGGCGGGACCCCAGCCTCACTGGGGCAGTGGAGTGAGCCTGTCTTGGGGCCGAAGCTCCCGAGCTTGGGACTGCACCATTCCCAGTTCATCGACTCCACTCTTCACTCCTGAGTCGGCCTCCGCATTTTGACAAAAATGACACAACCCATCTCCCTTCTTCCCACCCCACACCCAAGGATCTTATAGTAACAGCCCCACATGACACCACTCAGCCATGTAAAAAGGCAGAGTTGATGTCCTTGGGAAGAAGCTGTGAGTGGTGGAGCAGCTCTTTGGGCCCAAAACACCACTCTGCAAGTCTCACTCTCCTGAAGAATCGCTCAGTGAGGTGGGACAAAGGAGCCTTAAAATACTCACCCCGTCCCTGCACCGGAGTGGGGGGCAATGATTCAACATGAAAGGCCTTATTTTTGGTACTGGGGAGTTGAACCCAGGGGCATTCTACCTCTAAGCTCACCCCCAGCCCTGTTTTACTTTTTATTTGGAAACACATTTCACTAAATTGCTGAGAACCTCGCTAAGGCTGGCCTCAAACCTGTGATCCTCCTGCCTCAGCCTCCCAAGTACTGGGATTACAGGCATGCACCAGCACAACCACCTGGAGTCGTTTTTTGTTTTATTTTCATTTTGCATCTTATTTTATTAACAAGCAGTTGTCATTTAACAAATAATTGTATTAGTTATTGTACATTTAAAAATAATTTTGTTGAGGCATTGTAATTATACGACATAGTGAGATTCAGAGTGATATATATATACATATGTATATATATATATATATACACACATACCCACTTAGTGTGTTTCCCTTCAGATCCTACCCCGTCCATGTTAGTGAGATTGGTGGTGAGACCTTCACGTATCGACAGAGCATTATTTGGTCTGTTTCCTTCCCTACCTCCCCTCCCTATTCCCTTCCACGGAGCAACTTTAACACCCATGGTTGCTACAGGGCACAGAAACTGGACTTCACAGGACAAGCCCTGAGGCCATGCCTATGAGATCCATGCAGCAGGACTCCCTCTTCGCCCTTCACCATGTCAGGGTGTCTGCGGGGCTGGTGTCTGCAGAGCTAATCCTTGTCCTCCTCACGGCCTCCCTCCTCATGGGCCCACCTGGGGGTGCCAACGGCCCAGTCTGAGCACGTCCAGCTCCTCATGGAGTCAGGAGCACCGCACGGCCATGCGGGGGCCTCACTGCAGAGGGGTAGTTTCCACTGGATGACTTGAAACAACAGAAATGACTCTCCTGTGGCTCTTGGGGCCAGACACGCCACCTGGGGAGGCCCTTCCTCGCCTCCTCCGGCTTCCCTGCTGGGGGCAGCGGCACTTGCTCTCCGCCTGTGTTTTCAAAAGCCTCCTCCCTCTGTGACCACAGTTCTCCCTCCTCCTCCTCCTCCTCCTCCTCCTCCTCCTCCTCCTCCTCCTCCTTTCTCTTCTTCTTTTGACCTAGGTTTGGGACCCAGGGGCATTCTACCTCTGAGCTACACCCCCAGCCCTTTTAAATTTTTATTTGGAAGCAGGGTCTCCCTAAGTTACTGAGGCCTCAAACCAGCATCTCAGCCTCCCAAGTACTGGGGTTATAGGCATGTGCCACCTTGCCTGGCTGTTTTCCTCTTCTTATAAGGATAATTGGCAATGGATTCAGGGTCCACCTGGTTAACCCAGGATGAGCTCACTTCAAGATTGTAGTGTAATTACATCCACAAAGACCCCTTTTCCAAACAAGATCACAGCCACAGGTTCCAGTTTAGACCGCTGCACCCAGGCGCCACCTTGTGGCTCTTTGGTCCCCTCAGCCTGCACTTGACTCTTTTGCTTTGGCTGCCTCCCAGGCTGCCTGTGTTGCAGAGGTGAGGCTGCCTGTGTTGCAGAGCCGAGGCTGCCTGTGTTGCTGAGGCCCTCTTCTAGCTCCTCCCTGTGTCCTTAACTGAGGCCAGTCCCTTCCTCACTTAGCAGCGAGAACCCTTCCCACTTCCTCCTACAGTGCCCCTTCCTTTCCTCCTGTCTGGACGCTTCCTGAGCAGCCACCAGGAGTTCCAGGGGGATCTGAATACTTGGGGGGAGGGCTGCACAGGTGGCAGGTGATGTCGCACTGGGATGTGATCTTTCTTGTTCCTCACAGGACACCTATTCGGTAAGAATCACTCACCAGTTTCAGAGGTAAAGAAACCAACCACCTGGAGGTTGAATGAGCTTATCCAAAGAACAAAGCAGTAGGCAATGGGTTCTCATCTATGACCTTCTGGCCTCAAGCCCAGCTACACAACGGCTTGTCCTCTGCTCTCTAAATACACTTTCATAAGCGGGACACATAATAAGAGTCAAAAAAGAAAAGACTGATAAACTTGGCTGTGTAAAAATTGTAAGTTTCTGAATAGCAAAAGACAATTAAATAATTGCAGGTTAAATGACAAATTGAAATTCATATGACAAATCATTTATCTTAATATATAAAGAGCTCTTATAAGATGGGTGTGATGGTGAAACCTGTAGCCCCAATATTTGGCTGAGACAGGAGGATTGCAGGTTCGTGGCCAGCCTCAGCAATTTAGTAAGGACCTCTGCAACTTAGACCATGTTCAAAATAAAATAGGGCAGGGGGTATATCTCAGAGGTAGAATGCCTCTGAGTTCAATCTCTAGTACCACACACACAAAAAAAAAGAACACTTAAAATTCATAAGAAAAGAGTTGGGCGTGATGGCCCACACTTGTAATCCCAGTACTTGGGAGGCTGAGATCAGAGGATCTGGGTTCTCGGCCAGCCTCAGCTACTTAGTGAGGCCCTCCGCAACTTAATGAGACCCTGTTTCAAAATAAAGAATAAAAATAGGGCTGGGGATGTAGCTCAGAGGTAGAATGCCCCTGGGTTCAATCCCCAGTACCAAAAAAAATGAATAAGAAAAAAACCAACAGTCTATTGTAAAGTTGGGCAACAGACAAAAACAACTAGCTGGTACAAACAGAAACACAGGTGGCATTTAAACCTCCACCTCAGCCGGGCATGGTGGTGCACGCTTGTAATCCCAGCATTCGGGAGGCTGAGACCAGAGGATCCGGGTTCGAGGCCAGCCTCAGCTACCTAGTGAGGCACTCCACAACTTAGTGAGACCCTTTTCAAAATAAGGAATAAAAATAGGGCTGGGGATATAGCTCGGAGGTAGAATGCCCCTGAGTTCAATCCCCAGTACCGAAAAAAAACATAAAAATAAAAATAAACCTCCACCTCATTCAAATAGGGGAAACCTACACTAAAACTACAGCAAAATTCCATTTTTTGCAACTCTCAGATTGACAAGGATAGAAACAGTTTACAAGACATTGTGCTGGCGGAGTTGTGGGGAATAGACACTCACACACTCGGGGCAGCAGGACCCTCTGTGGGAGGCTGCATGGCAAGCTGGGCGTTTCAGGAGCTACTCCATTTACCTGTCATCACTCAGTGGTCAAGAACTTTTCCCACCGCATACCCAGGTTTCACCTTAACATTTCAATGCAGAAATGTTCTTAGCTGTGCCTGTTCTACTTTCAGGAGTTCATCCTACACGTACAAGCACACATGTGCATAGAACAAGAAGCAAGCAAACTCGCTGTGGCACTGTCTGTAATTGCAAAGAGCCGGGAAGTCCCTAAATCAGGAAGAGCCCAGCTACACAAATGACAGGACATCGGAATCCTATACATGGGGATACCCTGCAGCTGTCAAAAATAATGAGGCAGCTCTAAGCATGATGATCTCCAAGATACGGTATGTGATAGAAGCAAAAACGTATACCTGTGCAAGGTATGCTACCACGGGTGTAAAAACAGAGAGCATAAACAAGTGTGTTCGTCCCTGCATGACCACCCCGGAAGGGCATGAAAGAACCTGCCTGTCTTTGGGGAAGGTAGCTGGGTAAGGGCAGGAAAGGAGACTTACTTTTATCGTCCTTTGAAGATTTTTACTCATGTATGTATACTACTTACTCCAATTAATAATTAAAAATACAATAGCTGAGCCCAAATAATGCCTCTAGGGAGGGAGGAAGATAATTTGATGCTGAGCCTCCCTCGGGGAAGCTGGTTTCCTCCTACGGTCCTATGCTACTATGCCCAGCATGGGACACACAGAGCAGCGGCTCAAAAATAGTCACTGAATGAAGTATTAGCTCTAATAAAAATGTGCTTCTGTTTTCTCTTCTAGTCCCAGAGCTGATATCTATCAATTGGCTGCCCTGGAGACTTGCCGAGAGGGGCCCTCTCAGGTGGCCCTCCCCACGGCGGGGACCGAGGTGCACGAGCATACCGCACAGGTACGAAGACCGGAGGCTGCTGCGTGTCGCTCTTGGCGTCCTTGCGGGGAGCTGCCCGGCCAGGCAGGTTGAGGCCGAT
This sequence comes from Graphiurus murinus, assembly GCA_004027655.1. Taxonomy (NCBI): domain Eukaryota; kingdom Metazoa; phylum Chordata; class Mammalia; order Rodentia; family Gliridae; genus Graphiurus; species Graphiurus murinus. Next base: position 24,480 of record PVLC010004855.1, on the reverse strand, counting down.
GTGGTAGTGGACCTGGATGAGCAGGGCCAGGAGCAGCTGGGGGTAGATGCGCCTCACGCGGCCCACGCAGCTGTTGACCGATAGGAGCTCACACAGGCCGCTGGCTGCCTGGGGACAGAGGGGAGCTGCTGGCGGGAGCTGCCCCTCTCCCCAGCACTCCTGGCCGCTGAGGCCTGGACTGCAGCTCTGGACTGCTTTTCTCCCACCCAGCCTGGGAAAGCCTGAGTCCACTCTCAGCTTTGGCCTGGGCCATTGTGGTGAGGGCTCCTTCCCACCTCCTGAGAAGTAAACAGTCTCCAACCCCATTTTGCAGGTGAAGAGATAGGCTCAGAGGGGGAAAGCAACTGCCCAAGGTCACCTAGCCCCTTGGGGGCAGAGCTGGAACTTAAGCCCAGGTTTTCAGGCACCAGTCATAGTGTCACTGCTCTCCCTGGTTCATGACACAGGTGACCAGCATGGGAGGGGAGATGTGAGTTTTCGTCCTAGCACCTCTCGCTGGCCTGTGGCCTTGGGTGAGACGGGGACTCTCGGCAGCCATATCCTCCTCTGTAAATGAGCTCATCCTGGGGCTCCTCCACCCACTCTTCGTTCATTTGCTTTCCTCCACCAGAATGGCTTGCTGCTGGACCCCAAAACTTATGAGTGTGCCTGGCACCTAGTAGGTGCTCAATAAATATTTACCATGTAAATAAATCAGCCCAACAAAAAATATTCAAATGCCTACTATGTGCCCGGTGTATGCTTGACATTTGGGGGTGTCATTGCTGAGCAAAATGGAACATGCACTGTCTTTGTGCATCCCACAGATTAACCAAAAGGCCCCCACACAATCGTCAAACACAACTGGGATAAGCTCTTCCAAGATAAAGCACGTGAAGCCAAGTATAATATGCACAGATTTGACTGAGTCAGGGTGATCAAGGAGGGCTTCCTGAGGAGGCGATGCTTGTGTTGAGAGGTAAGGGATGAGTAGAAGTTAGTTTGGTGGAACATATTGTAGGAGAGGGAGCAGCACGTGCAAAGGCCCTATTGCAGAAGACAGCGTGGATGTAAGAAGTCCTAACAAAGACCAGTGAGGCTGTACCCGAACAAGCCAGAAAACTGTGGAGGATGACAAAGGGGGCAAGGGGCACAGGGCCTTGTAGCACAGGTAGGAGTGCAGTGATACTCTCCAGGGCAATGAGTAGCCACCAAAAGGACTGAGAAGAGCAGGTGTGCATTTCCAGAAGATTCTTTTGGCTGCAGTAGGGATTGGAGGGGGAGGAGTGGCCGCAGGGAGTGGATCAGGAGGTGAGGCAGGTAGAGGTGACAGCAGCAGAGGGAGCCCGTCCCTCCAGCCCAAGCAGCTTCCTGAGGCAGGGCACCTCTCCCCGCCCTGTGCCAGGGGAGCACAGCAGGAGGGAGGAAGGGCAGACCACAGGGTGGGGCTGGAGGGCTGGCTGCTCACCGCCAGGGGCACGATGGAGGCCCGGCCCTTCTTGGTGACCGGCTTCTCCTTCAGGCTGGTGAGGAGCAGATCCAGCAAGTCTCGGACGTCACAGCTGGGCTTGCGCAGTATCAACTGCCTCCACATCTCGGCTCCGTTGCTGAGGGCAGGGGAGGGGTGGTTAGCAGGGCCCAGATCAGTGGGGCCATCCTGCCTCCAAGTGGTTTCGGGGTCGGGAGAGGTAAGATGCCAATGAAATGGGCTCCGTGGGCATGCCAGTCAGGAATGGTCTAGAAAACACTCCCCAGGAGGCAGGAGGCTGACAATGATTAGAAGACCCTTTTCCCAGGTACCATGCCAGGTGCTTTGCATACAGTTTGTTACTTTAGCAAATATTTATTGAGCCTGTGCTGTACACAAGGTACCAGGCAAGTCAGCATAGGGATGGAACAAGAATTGGAGGCACTCGTGGCCATTAATTCCCACAATGACCCTCAAGGTAGGTAGTGGTTTTCCCATTTTACAAATGTGGAATCAAGGCTCAGAGAGGTAAAATTGCTAGCCCAAGTTGATACTGCTGACACGAAGGAGCTGCAGAGGCCAGACGTGACCAGATCAGATTATCTCCAAAGCCAGCACTTCTTCCTCTATGCCAGGGAGCGGGGGCCGAAGCAGTGAACCTCGGGCGGGGAGGGGGGGCTGGATCTGGCCCTTATCACATAATATCAGGGAGCAGCATTCCATTCCCGCCCCTTGGCAGGCAGGTCCCCAGGCAGGGGAAGCACTGGAAGACACCAGTCTGCAGGAACTCCTGCCATGGGAAGTTGACAGCCCGCTAAAGGGTTAACAGAAACCCTCTCCCCTTCTACAGGAGCATCTGAACCCTCCATTCACTTTCTTGCTCTGTTCCCGTGGAAACCTGATAAAGATAGCGTGTCAACTATGTTGCTAGGCAACATTGCTTATGGTAAAAATGGTCATCTCTAGAACCACTTGGTAATTGCATCTGGACTGCGAAGAACTATCAATTAACTGTAAGAATGATGGAGTTGATAGGGGTGCTGCAGGGACGGTGACTCTTGTAATGGGATTGTCCCCGTTTGGCCCCTGGAAGTGAAACCCATAGAGTTGACATAAGAGACTCTGGTCCCTGTGAGTCTTGCACCATTTAGGCCAGGGTGGCTTCTGCTCCACCCTGTGGGTCTCCTTCCCTCACACCTGAGCTTTAGGAGGCCCAAGAGACCAGCAGACCAGGACCACCAGGGTAAGGAAAGTGAGACACCCGGGGTGCTGAGTTTAAGGAGGTACTGGTGCTCAGGCTCACGCAGGTGAAGGCTGGGCTCCTGGGCTAGGTGCCTCCTTAAATATCGTGCCTCAATCCATCCCCTATCGTGAGTGACTCGAATGCTGAGTGTGGCCCCTGGCAGCCTTGTGAGTCTGACTGTTTAGCAGACCCAAGGAGAGATGCCTTAGCAGACAGTACAGCCTGAAAGGGCTAAAGTCTCCTTGTGGGAAGGAGGGACATACAGCCAGGACCTTGCTGTCCCTGATCTCCTTGCTTCTTGTGAATGACCCCAACTGTCCTTAGAGCACACCCCATTTGCACAGTTCTGCATCATTCTTTTATATGTACTCAAAACAACCACCCTAAGGTGTTGATCAGCCGCTGCCTGTGGGAGCATTGCCTGGGCTGAGAGGCGGAGTCACTAGACCAAGGGTTCCCCCGCACAGTCAGACCCAAGCAGGTGCACACAGCTGGTGCACTGCTTCATCACACCGCCCATCTGGGGTGTGTAGGCAGGGATCACTTCCTCCTCTGGCCTCTGGGGGATACCTGAAGCCCTGAGAGGGCAAGCAGGCTGCCCCAGACCACCAGCTGCTGGAGGCAGTCTGGACCCATACACAGGCCTCCTTTCTATGAGCTTGGAGGCAGTCAGACTTGAGTCTAGGTCCTCCATCTATTGATACCTCCATGGGTTCCTAGGACCAGAAACTTCCTCTGAGCCTCAGTTTCCTCATCTGCAGAACGGGGTTTTTTGAGAATAAGAGAATGTTTCAATGCCCAGCGCCAACACCCAGCAGTGTCAGGAAGTGATTCATGGGAGAGGGGCACCTGGAGGGTAAGGGGCTTCTGTGGGATAGGGCTGCTTCAACCCTCTGAGGTGTGGTGGCTGGGGACCCTCTCCCTTGGTACCTGTCCAGTGGGAGGGGGCACATGAGCAGGGCCACCACGACCTCCGTCATGAAGGAGCTGGCCAGGAGGGAGACGGGCAGCAGCGCCACCTCGCGGGCCCGTGGCTCCTGGATGTGGCTCAGCTGCGCATAGATGCCCTGCATGATTTCTGGGATCTGGGGTGCAGCCATGAGCAGGCAGAAGGAAGGCCCGTTGGAAAGGCCAAGGGAGGCACGGAGGGAGGAAGAGAGAAGGGGGAGAACAGAGAGGAGAGGAGGACGGGAGAGAAACGGGAAGAGAGGAGTGCAGGGTGCCTCCTGCTCCCCAGGGAGTGAGCCAGTCCCTCTCCCCACCCCACGAGGCCAACTGAGTTCTCAAGGAATGGTAAGACACCCCTGCCCTGCCCCAGTGTTTAGGGGCCTCTAGCACTCCCACCCCACCCACTGCCAGGCAGGCTGAACCAAATGATGGACAGGCCCAGGAGACAGGGGAATCCCCCGGCCCCCTGGAGACCTTACCACCTCCAGCACCCTGTGTCGGTACCACTCCAGCACGGAGCTGAGTGTGACCTCGGAGGCTAGCTGCATCATCTCCCCAGAGTGCTTCCCCTGGGCCTCCGAGCCGTCCTTCAGCCCTTCCAGGGCGGCCAGCAACAGGTCCTTCACCTGCTGGGGCCCCAGGAAGTCTCCAAACTCCTGAAACAAAGGCACAGAGGTCCTGACCCTGATGGGCAGAACTGAGCTGTACACAGAGATACAAAGATCACCTGCCCCATGTGCAGAAGGTGCCAGAGAGGGCCACACACACTCTGGAGGGGGGAGAGTTGAACCCTTTAGGGAGGAGCTACCAAAGTCAGAGTACTTGGTCCCTGTACTCAGAGCTGGATGGCAGGCAGCAGGGAGAATGAAGGTGTGGCCCACAGGCTCAGCACAGACCAGGGAGGAGGGACACTCAGGCTAGCTCAAGCATGGTGGGGGTGGTGTCCTGCAATGGACCCGTAGCCAGCAGGGAGGTGAGCTGCGTTCAGGACTGGGGGCGCTGTCCTGCCCCCCTCCCTGGCCCCAGAGGCCTGGGCCCCTGAACAGCAGTCACCGCTATCACACGCAGGATGTTCTGGCACGGGCTGACGGGGTTGTAGGGCCCCAGGAAGCGCTTGTTGCTCTCGTACAGCTCCTTCTTGTTGGTCTCTTCCTTATCTCTGGCTCCTGCAAGAGAAGAAGCTTCTCAATGAGGCCTGACCAACCTAACTGCTTTTGACTTTTTGTTAAATGCAGATCTAGGAAGCACCCAAATCCTACATAATTTTTCTCATAGTAAACATATCAAGGTAGTTGGCACCCAGGTCAGGAAACAGAATACAGTCAGCAGCGGGAACCCTCATGCACCCGTCAGGACCATTCCTTCCTAACCCCGTGCCAGGGCAACCAGTGTGCTGATTTCTAAACCGGCAGATAGAGTTCCTTGCTTCTGAACTGTGTATAAATGGACTCACAGGGTGCTACCCTTCGTGTCTGGTTCCTTTCACTCGACGTTGCAGCAGCACATAGCACTGGTGCTTTCATTCGTTCTCAGTGCTACGTAATTTCCCATGCTTGACTGTCCTGCAGTTTATACTTTGGTGGACATCTGGGTTATTTCCAGTTCTTACACACAGTGCTGCTAGGAACGTTCTGGGCACATATCTTGTGTAATATATGCACACATATGTTAGAGATGTGCCCAGGAGTGGAATCTCTGGGGTACAGAGTAAGCACAGGTCCAGCTTCCAGAGTTAGCACTGAACAGTGTTCCACAACAGGGCACAATTATGCTCCCACTAGCCATGGACGAGAGTCCCCTTGCTTGGCATCTCACCAGCGTGTGGCATTGTGTTTTGCTTCTGTCATTCTAGTGGACCATAGATTTTTTTGTTCGCTTTGGTACTGAAGGTTGAACCCAGAGGCATTCTACTTCTGAGATACGCCCCTAGGCCTATTTTATTTTTTATTTTGAAGCAGGGTTTCACTAAGTTGCTGAGGCTAGCCTCGAACCTATGATCCTCCTGTCTCAGCCTCCCAAGTACTGGTATTATAGGCATTCACCACCATGTCTAGTGACAATAGCACTTTTGTTTTGTCATCATCCGCTTCTCCCCACCCTCTATCTCGTCCTGGGGAATCAAACTTAGGGCCTCCTGCATGTTAGGCAAGCACTCTACAACTAACCTATGTCCCCAACCCAGTAATACCTTTTTAAAATTACATTCTCCCTAGCCCCTGGCAGTCCCTATCCCCTCTTCTGCTTTTTCTTCTTTAGTGCTTATCATCACCTGACTTACTCTACACATTACTGCTGTGTATTTTTGGCCAATGTGTGTCTCCTGGCAACAAGAAGGTAGGCCCGCCAAGGGAGGATTATTTAATGAATCTCTTTTTTCACTATTGTGTCCCCAGAGCCTAGAATAGTATCAGCACACAGTGGCTCTACATTTTCTGTTGAAGGAATCATTTCAGGCACACACTTCTGGAGCCCTGACTGTGGCTGGGCCAGGGTCCTACATGGGTCTCCCCAAGCGCAAGCCATGGGAATAGGAAGGGGCAATTGAGGGTGAGAGATCACATGGACCCTGCCTGCACACACTTTCTATACAGGGAAGGAGCTTAAGGACTGGGGCGAGGAAGATCCAGGCTCAGATCCTCCCTTTGCTGCTTCCTACAGTTAGGCGGCCTGGACACGCTGCTAGGCAGCTAGCTAGACATTAGCAGATGGATGGACTGGACCTGCAAAGATTCATTTTGACCCCCTCCTCCATGGGAAGGAGGCAGAGAAACAACACAGGGTCACTAAGGTGAGATACACAAAGGACAGTCAGTCACCCCAAATTTAACACGTATAAAGGTGTCAGAGGGACTATAAAACCTGACATGTGGAACATCCCATGCCTCTTTGTTGGAAGTCATCTTAGCCCAACGCAATGAGGCTGCCATTTCAGACCAGCTTAACTATGTACAAAGTACATGCTAAGTGGAAATTGTCTGCAAGCAGACAAACTTCTTGGACCAGATGGGACAGAAAGGTGGACTTTGATGACCTCCTATTCTCCCTGAAATCTTTACCTTGCCACTCCCTAAACTTAGCTCATGATTGTCTTTCCCTGAAACTTAATTTGTAATCTTAAACTTAATTCATGACCTCCTTGCCGTTTGCTTTGTATAAACCCTCAGTAAGAAGGGACACTGGCTACAGAAGGCCAGGAGAATTGTCATCTATCTCTTCCCTAGCCCCCCAATTAGTAAATATAATTCTCTCCAAGTTATTATATCTGACTGTCATTTTCATGCATGTGAGAAGACTATTGTCAGGAAGCTGCCTGGAGAGGTGACCTTGGGTGGCAGGAACCACAGGATAATGTTCAGGGAGCTGCCTGCAGCAGCAACCTTCTGTGGGGGGATGGCGGAGCAAGCAGCATCGGCCAGCCCGTGATACAGCTTTCCATACCTGGAAATGGACCGCTCCAGAACCGTCTCTGGAGCTTAATCCCATCGTCCCGGGCCGCCTTTCCATTCCCAGGAATGGCCCATTTCAACTTTTTCCTTTGGATCGTGGCCCTTTCCTCTCTCTTCGTGACCTTTCTCAAATGGTGTTTTCACTCCTCTAAATAAACTTCCTGTGTTCCCCATTTGTGCTTTATGTTTGGATGCTTTCCAAGCAGATAAGCAAGGACTGAGGTTGTGCGAAATAAATTTTAAGATCTCCCACCCAACAACAAACCCACTCCCACTCTTTGAGAATCTAACCGTGAGAGTTTGGCCTATGGCTTCCAGATAAAATACAGGATACCCAATTAAATTTGAATTTCAGATAAACAAATAATTTTTAGGGCAGTATGTCTCAAATATATTTAGAATTATTCATTGTTTATGTAAAATTCAGATTTAACTGGGTGTCCTATGTTTTTAGCGAAATCCAGCAACCTCAATTTGGTCTATACTATTCTTACCCCAGGGGCTGATCACTAATATGGCTTAACCTTCACCTATCACTTAGGAGGCATGAGCGGTCTCTGATCACTGGGAGAAATCTCCCAGGGACCAAATCTTTATCCCAAATATTAGAGATCAAGAAGAGCAAGGATGCCGGACAAATTCCAAAAGGTTGGAGGGATGAGAAAAAAGAGAATTCAAGTGCTTATGATATGTGGCACTTGAATTCTCCACAGCCGGGGGGGGGGGGGGTTAAAAAACATGCCAACGTCTAGTGGACCAGGGCAGAGTTGGGGCTACAGAGGAAGGAAGAAGGCAAGAGATAGCAGACACTGTGCACCCCCAGTGCACATAAAAGCTGGGGACCTGTATCAATGTATGCCACATCACTCACCCCCTGAAACCAAGTATAGGGACAGTCTCCCACCTGCAAGCCTCAGCCACTACAGATCTAAGACAAGGCCTGCTCTTTGTCAGTTCCTTCTACAGATATTCACTGAGCACCCACCATGTGAGCTTGGGAACACAGTGGTGACCAAGACACAATCCTGCCCTACCCTCATGGAGTTATAGTCTAATGGAGAAGACAGACAAGAAAATAAGATGTTAGGGCTATCTCGTCTGAGTGCATATGAGTCACAAATTAAGCTTGGAAGAATGGGGAAGGCTCGGATAGAAGAACTGCTTGCATCAAAACAGATTCCTTTGTAGCATTTCTGCCCCAGTTCCTTGGGGACTAGGGCTTCTCAGCAGTTTCCTGGGCTGGCCTCCCCCGTCTCCCACCAGTGCCCTGCTGCCACCCAGCTGAGCAAATGCCCTGGAGCCCTACTTTGTGCGTTCCAACGGGAGCTTACGTTTTTGAAGCTCCAGGATAGTGTAGAGGATGGTGATGCCGTCCAGAGCCTCCCGGCCAATCTCCTCATCAGGATCCCCAATGCGAAGGAGGAGCCTTCCCAGCAGCAGCCCCAGCGCCGGAAACCCCGAGGACATCTGTTTACATCAGAATCTCAGGGATGGACTCTTAAAGGTTCAGTAATGCTACCTGGTAGCTGGGGAACAGAGCTGGATAGTCTGGCCCTGACAACAGAGCCCTTGCCAATGGGAAGAGCATCCCCAGGAGTGCCCACCCCTGCCGGGGACACTCACAAAGAAAGGCAGGGTCAGGAGCGTGTGGTTCAGCACAGAGACATTGCTGTTCACTGCCCTCGCTCTCTCGTGGGCCTTCCCAGAGTTCATCCAGGGCCCCAGGGGCTGTAGGGACAAGGGCCAGACTCAGCTACAGGTGGGATGCCCGGCCGTCCTGCTGAGTGGACAGGCCAGTCCTCACCAGGAGAGGCCATGAGGTGATGCACCACAGTGCTCTTCCTCCTTTTGGGGCTTAGGGAGAAATGAGTCCAGTCACTGACCAGAGGGAAGGAGGAGACCAACGAAGAGAGATGAAAGGTGGGAGGGGAGTCATGAAGTTAGAGAGCCAGGGACAAGAGTGGAGACAGAGACACAGGGACACAGCAAGAGCAATAGCTGGGGCAGCTGTATATGGCATGTGGGGAGAGGGAGCGGGTGAGGGGCGGAGTCTGGGACAGGTCTGTGAGAGGACCGGGGATTCCCACTGCTGTAGGGTCAATCCAGCTTCCCTCTGCCCTCCCCCCAGACCCCTCCCTGCACCTCCAGGATGCTCTTCAGCCCCGCAGGGGTGGGGTCTTCAATAAAGAGGGCGTTGAGCAGTGTCTGCAGGGCATCCAGGGTCTGATGGTACAATGCCTGTGGACAGGAGGGGAGTGAGCTGCTGTGGGGACAAGGGACAGACTCACGGACTGCCTGCCCCAGGTCAGGGTGGAGGCACCCAGGAGAGACGGCGCTTGAGCCCCATTTCTGAGACTTACCTAATGTGTGATATGGGGCAAATTACTTCCCTTCCATGGGTTACAGCCTGCTTACCAACAAATTAACAATTATTATCCCTGTGTGGTCTAACTTAATGGGGATGAAAGCAGATAACCAATGTTTCCCTTACGGGAACCACCTCTCCCCTGCCCAGATTCCTTATCGCTCTCCACACCACAGTCCTGGAACCGTAGGAGGCTGAGCTGCTCCTCCTCCTGCTGGACTCCCAGGCTGTCATCGTCCAGGTTTCCTGAGTCTGCACACACCCTGGATCTAGCAGCCGTTTGGGTGACACCACAACCACCAAGCAAACCTCACAACCAGCTACCTCCTCCTTCCCTCCCATCTGCCACTCGTCACTGTGCAGAACTGCCCTCTGCTGGCCAGATCCAGTACAGCAGGAGGGCTGCCTGCTCTCTCCGCCCTGCAAGGACTGCCTGCCTTTCCTTAGGGTCTGAGCGCACCAGCTCCCACCCAGAGCCCTCATGATGTCTGTGTGGTCTGCCCCACTTTCTCTCCAGCCTCACTTTTCACAACTCTTTTCTCGTCCTCTCAGCTCCAGCCACACTGCCTCCTTGTCATCCTAGGGTCACCATGCTGTCCTCCACAGGCCTCTGCACGGGCGGTTCCCTCCACCTAGGGCGCTATTTCTTCTGCCACCCCCTTTGGTTAATTAGCTCTTCTTTAACCTCTTATGCTCAGAACCATGACCCCTGACCCCACTAGGCCACGTCCCCCATATATTTATAGCACCAATTATTTTCTGTTTGCAGCACTGGCCACTGGAGTGATTTTGCATTCATTTGAATGATCCTTTGATGACATCCATTTCCCCCACGCCCTCAGCCCTACTGTGAGGCCACTACCCTGAGCTGGGCATGGAGAGATACTCAGCATTCCCTGAGCCAAAGGAGGAACACGTGTGTTCACTGCAAGCTGGAGCCCCTCTTCCTTAGCCTCCTCACCCCTGCTCTCCCCTCATCCTACACCAAGAATCACCTCTGCCTGCTCCTCCCAGGATGACCTTGCAGAGGTTCAAAGATGCTGGAATGAGCCCGCTTGAGGCTCTGCTCCTCCAGGTCTCTGCCCCAGCTTGCCAACCTTTCTTCCTCATGGCCCAGTCTTCAGCCCCACCCTCCAATCCTGGCCGCCCCCTCTGCCCACTTCTGTCTCTCGGGGCGGGGCCCAGGAGTGGACAGGGCCCTCCAGATGGGGGACTTCCATTGCAATGGTTCATTCATCCATCAGATACTTATCAAATGCCTGTTCAAGCTAAGAGAGGCAAAGAGAGTACCTTGGCCATACAGCTAAGAGGCAGGGCAGCCAAGCTCTGGATCTACTCCCAGATGGCTCCGGCCACCAGGTGTCCAGGAACCTCAGCCCTGAGACTGTCAGGGGCCCCGCCTCACCTGGATGGTCTCTGCCTTGGCCTCGTCCTTCTCCTGCATGGCCTGCACCGAGGGCAGTGAGAACACACTGCGTACACACGTGTTCACCAGCTCCGCCCTCTCATGCATACCCAGGGTGGGCTGGGTGTGACTGAGGAGAGAGGAAGCATGCATGGAGTGAGGAAGGGACCTGATACAAGGCCAGGCCGGGGGTGGCAGGAGGTCAGATCCACAGAGGACCAGAGGAGGTGAGGATGAGGGGAGTTGGTATGGAGGGAAGGGGCAAGGAAAGGAGGGAAGCCTGGAGCAGGGTGGGGTACTGGGGAGACAGGCAGACAGAGCTCAGAGGGCTGAGGGGGCATGGGCACCTCAGCTGGGTCAGGGTCTCCATGGCCTGCCGGCGGACGGAGCTCAAGAGGGAATCCAGCGGCTCCTCCTGAATCTGCCTCTGGATGGGGACCATGCAGGGGCCAGTGAGGGCCAGGCTCCTGTGGCCAGGGGGCCCAGGCCGCCCTCCTCACAGGGAGCAGCGTGGGGCCCTCAGCCTGCACAACACACCTTCCCCACCTGCCGGCCATTGAGGCAGCTCAAACCGCATCCTGAGCCTGAGTTCAAGGCCTCCAGAAACACCCCACACCCTAACCTGCTACACCCTACATGGAAGTAGCGCCATGGCAGGAGACATATTTAACCTGTAGAACTAGCCCAAAGCAAGGAACACCTGCATAGCTCTTGAAAACTGGGTGGCAGGATTCCTTTAAAAGGTCCTTACTTTTAAATTATCCTCACTTTTGATCTATCACCAACAAACAGTAGGTGCTTAATTAATATCAGGTAAATAAAGGTATGCTAAGGATTGAACACAGGGCCTTGTGCATGCTAGGCGAGCATTCTATTGAGCTGTACCTCCAGCCTCTCCCCTCCCCTCTCCTCCCCTCTTCCTCTCCTCCTCCTCCTCCTCCTCCTCCTCCTCCTCCTCTTCTTCTTCTTCTTCTTCTCTCTCTCTCTCTCTCTCTCTCTCTCTCTCTCTCTCTCTGGGGGATCAAACCCAGGGGCATCCTACCACTGAGCTACACCCCCACCCCTTTAGTTTGAAACAGGTCTCACTAAGCTGTGAAGCCTGGCCTTGAACCTGCACTCCTCCTATTTCAGCTTTCCAAGTACTGGGATTACAGGTGCATGGCACCGAGCCCAGTTCCTTCTCCCTCTCTTTAAGGGACACAAAACCAAACATAATTTTGTGAACTTCAGTAGTTAACCCTGCCCAATTTATTCTGGTGGATAACTGAGCAGAGACTGCATTCAGCAGATCTAAAGTTACCTGCTAGGAGGAATTTCTGGGAAAAGAATGTATTAATCATGTTAAGACTCACTACGGTGTACCACAAAAAAAATAAATAAATAAAATTAAAAAATAATGAAAACAAAATTAAAAAGGAAAGAGGTTTTGTGTGTGTGTGTGTGCGTGTGTGGTACTAGGGATTGAACCCAGGGGCATTCTACCTCCGAGCTATACCCCCAGCCCTATTTTTTTATTCTTTATTTTTGAAACAGGGTCTCACTAAGTTACACAGGGCCTCACTAAGTAGCTAAGGCTGGCCAAGAACCCGTGATCCTCCTGTCTCAGTCTCCCAAGTACTGGGATTTCAAGTGTGTGCCAGTATGCCTGGCTAAAACAATTTTTTTAAGGATGCATTAATGATAACTGCTCCCAGCTGCACAAGAGTTTACGAGAAACTTTTCATTGGGTTGTGTTCCCTCAACAAGCCAGAGACACAGACATTATGATACCCCTCTGTGAGAGCAGTTCAGAGCAGGAAATAACTTGCCCAGGCTCCCTCGGGGTAGATGGAGGGCAACTAGAGGTGGATCTGCCCCTTCCCTGTCCTCCTCCCACCCCTCCCCAGGCCCAGTCTTAGCAACCAGTGGACTTGGGTATTCTACCCCTTCCCGCCCGATGCCATAGACCCAGGGTGGCCCCACACCATCATCTTCTTCATCATGATCGTCTTCTCTCCTTCCTCTTCCAGCAGATCCTTGTTCTGGAGGACGATGACATTCTCAACCTTGGGGGCAGCAGAGGGCAGAACCACAGGGCATGCATCTGGCACCGGCTAACACCAGCCCCTGCAGCAAGCCTGCCCCCAGCAGAAATAAGCAGCACCCCCAAGGAGTTCTGGGGTGGTGTGAGGACCAGGGCAAAGTCTTGGTGGTAGAGGTGGGAAGAATTATCCCTGAAGGCCGGCGTTTGGAGGACCAGATACAAGCAGCTGCAAAGCATTCCTCCTTCCACAGCCAACCAAAGGAGGGACAGAAGAGGTCTCCAAATTGCAACCTGAAATTCCACCATTAGCAGCACGTGTGAGCCTTCTAGAACACACCAGACAGTCAGAGGCATCCTGCTGCCCAAGAGACAGAACACATTAACCAAGGACAACCAATATACAGGTTCCCCTATCTACGGAAGAAGACAAGACAACCAGAGAATAAGAAAGCTTCAAACAGCAAAGAAAACAAAAGTGGTGATGGAGAGTGTAGTGGGTTAAAGATGACAAGTTCCACAAAATTCCATTTTGTGTGTGTGTGTGTGTGTGTGTGTGTGTGTGTGTGTATGTGTGTGTGTGTGTGGTACTGGGGATTGAACCCAGGAGCACATTCTACCTGTGAGTTATACCCCTAGCCCTTTTGTTGTTGTTGTTGTTTTTCTTTTATCTTGAAACAAGGTCTCATTAGGTTGATGATTCTCACTACAAACTGAGGCTGTCCTTGAACCTGTGATCCTCCTGTCTCAGCCTCCCAAGTGGTGGCGTACTGGTGTACGCCACCATGCCCAGCTTCCACTCCTCCTACCAAGGGACAGGACAGAGGCCCTGAGTCAGAAAGGAGCAGGGTGAGCATGTATGAGACTCAGAAAAGATCAGAGCAAGCGGGCGTGGTGGCGTACGCTTGTAATCCCAGTACTTGAGAGGCTGAGACAGGAGGATCCGGGTTCGAGGCCAGCCTCAGCTACTTAGTGAGGTAGTGAGGCTCTCTGCAACTTAGTGAGATGCTGTTTCAAAATAAAGAATTAAAAATAGGGCTGGGGGTGTAGCTCAGAGGTAGAATGCTCCTGGGTTCCATCTCCAGTACCGCAAAAAAAAAA
>PVLC010004855.1:0-10405 GCA_004027655.1 Graphiurus murinus | reverse complement strand
GTGCCACACTCAGGTCGACCAGCTTGTCCCATCTGCCCCCACTGGCCCTCCCCAGTCCCGCCAAGGCTGTGCAGTCCCGGGGCCTTCTCACCCTGGCGTAGCTCAGACGGGGCTGGGACTGTGTCCTGAAAAAGGCCATTTCCAGCCCTTCTGTCCTTTTCAGAGCCCCTCTCACAACTCAGTTGTTTAAAACACATATATTGAGCACCTACTGTGGTGCTGGGCCCGGCTCTAAATGCTGAAAACACAGCTGTAAGACAGAAATCTCTGGCTTGTAGGAGACTCGTTTTAGTAGGTGAGATGAACAAGAAAGGAGAGTCAGTATGCACGGGGTGCAGCAGCGGTGTGAGCACCCCAGAGGAGCCAGAACGCTGGGCCTGTTGGGGGCTATGGGGCTGCAGGGGCGGGGGGCTTCCCAGGAAAGGGGGCGGGCAGGACGCATACCAGTGGCACTGTGTTGCCATCCTCTCTCTCCTCTGGCACCTTCACCAGGCATGAGGTCACGTCATCGAAGGCTCCTGCACATCACAGTTTCAGTGGGGACAGAAGGGGGCAAAGCATGGTATATGCAGGGTGCCAAAATCCCGCCTCCCCGCCCCCCCTTCCCCCAGCAGCCCAGGCTGAGCCCTTAAAGGTAAATGGGCTCATGTCCGCTCCCCTCCCTAGCGGAGCCCTATTTCATTGAGCACGAAGCTGCCCCCTTGCCAGGGCCTCCAGAGTCAGCCTTCCGGTCCTCCTGCTGGGAGGACCATGCTGGGGCCACACTGGGCCCCCTTCAGTCCTGGCAAGCTTCCCCCTTGGGGACCTGGCACAGGAAGCTCCCTCTACCTCGGACTCTCCCCTACCATGCCCTCTTGTCCCCCCGGGCTCCCCTGCCACTCCTCAGAGACATCTCTCCTGATGTTCAGCTGAGCAAGGGCCCACCGTGTCCTCCCGTGCAGCACCCTGCTCTCTTCTTTCAAGCTACCCCAGGTTATAGCTGGACGCTTGCTTGCTACAGTAGAGACCTGCTGATTTGTCACATCCCCTTGTGTGTGTGTGTGTGTGTATCACACACCCCCAGTCCTATTTATATTTTATTTTAAAATAGGGTTTCAGCTGGGTGTAATGGCACACACTTGTAATTCCAGTACTTGGAAGGCTGGGGCAGAAGGATTGCGGAGAACCACAGGTTCACAGCCAGCCTCAGCAACTTGTGAGGCCCTCCTCCACAATTTAGTGAGACCCTGTCTTTCTTTTCTTTTTTATTTTATTTCTTTTTCCTTTTTTTGTAGTACCGGGTCTCACATGCACACATGAGACCCTGTTTCAACAAAAGAATAAACTAGGGCTGGGATATAGCTTGGAGACAGATTGCCCCTGGATTCCATCCCAGTACAATAAATAAATAAACAAATAAATAAATAAAGGATCTCATCAGGATGTGGTGCCTGTAATCCCAGTACTTGGGAAGCTGAGACAGGAGGATTGCAAGTTCAAAGCCAACCTTTGCCACTTAGCAAGGCTCTCAGCACCGTAGCGAGACTCTGTTTCCAGGGAAGGGAAAGTAGGTAGCAACTAAAAAATAACAAGGATAAATATCATGAAAACTGTCTAGATAGTGATGCACATTACTGTAAGTTTTTGCTGTTTTAAAATCTTTAAAAGAGTTGGGCATGGTGGTGCACACCTGTAATCTCAGTGCTACGGAAGCTGAGACAGAAGGATCAAAGGTTCTAGGCCAGCAGCCTCAATAATTTAGCAAGACCCTCAGCAACCTAGCAAAACCCTGTTTCAAAATAAAAAAGGGCTGGGAGTCAGGCTCAGTGGCACATGCCTATAATCTCAGTACTTGGGAGGCTGAGACAGGAGGACTGAGGTTTTGAGGCTAGCCTCAACAACTACTTAGCAAGACCCTGTTTCAAAATAAAAAGGACTGGAAGTGTAACTCAGAAGTAGAATCCCCAAATCCAAAAAGGAAAAAAAAAAAGGCTGAGAGTATAACTCAGAGGTAGAATGCTCCTAGGTTCAATCCCCACAATATACACACAAATAGGTAAATAAAATCTTTAAAAGAACTAAGGCAAAATAGAGATATTTTTAAACAAAATTGAATTTACCATCAGCAGAATTCGCCAAAGGAAATTCTAAAGAATGTTCTTCAGGCTACAGGAAATTAATTCCAAATGGAAGATCCGAGAAATAACACACAGTGAAGCGAACAAAAGAAGTTTATACGTGGGTAAATATAAGAACATGGAACCAGGCATGGTGGCACTCGCTCGTAATCCTAGCACTTGTACTTGGGAGGCCAAGACAGGAGGGTCGCAGGTTTGAAGCCAGCTCAGCAATTTATTGAGGCTCTCAGCAACTTAGCAAGACCCTATTTCCAAATAAAAAGGGCTGGGGGGTGGGTAGCTTGGAGGTAGAATGCCCCTAGATTCAATCCCCAGTAAAACACACACACACACACACACACACACACACACACACACACACACACACGATGTAGCTCAGGATATAACTTCCACACAGGAGAGAAGGAAAAAACAATCACCCAAAGAGCAAAAAAGGAGACAAAAAGAAGCAACAAGCAGAGCAAAGAGCAGCATATGATGCACACAGACACCCAAATCATCCATAATCACGTTAAATAAAAGCGGACTGTGGCTTGGAACACAGTGCTGTAAAGAGGACAAAGGTACCTAAAACGGAGCTGTCGATCTAATGGAATCCTATTGACAGTCCCAGCAGGTTTTCATTTTATTTTGTGGAAATTGACAAGCTGTTTCTAGAATTCATTTGGAAAAGCAAAGCACCTGCAGGAGACCAGCTTGAGGAAGAGCAAAGCGGAGGACCTTTACGACTAGGTGTCAAAAGTAGCTCTAAACCCCAGTAATCACAGCAATGGGTAAGGATAATGGTTAAGGGCCGCTGCCACCTGGAGTCATCTGCGACGGCTGACCCTGAGTGACCCTGGCTGGAGTCTCCTGCATAGTTTCTCAGCAAACCATAAATACGTAAAACCATTAGAGCTGTTCTCGGGGCTTTACAATTGGACCCTGACTCCAGGGATGCACCTGACTCTTCAATATTAAGATAAACCTTAAACTTAAGATATTATCCTAAAGTGGAACATTCCAGCCTGGATGATGTCACTTTTGTCCTACTCCCTACAAATGTCCCTCTTTCTTTTCTTTACTTTTCTTTTCTTTCTTTCTTTCTCTTTTTCCCTTTGATACTTGGAATTGAACCCAGGGGTACTCTGCTACTGAGCTACAACTCCAGATGTGTGTGTGTGTATGTGTGTGTGTGTGTGTGTGTGTGTATTACTAGGGATTAAACCCAGAGACATTCTACCACCAAGCTACACACCCAGCCCTTTTTATTTTTTGTTTTGAAACAGGGTCTCACTAGGTTGCTGAGAGTCTTGCTACAGAACCAAAAAAATTTTTTAAAAAAGGAAAAATGGGGGCCTTGTGCAGCAAATAGTATCAAGAAAGTGAAAAGATAATCCATAGAAGAGGAGAAAATATTTGCAATTCATATATCTGATAAGAAATTAATATTCAGAATATGTAAAGGACTACAATTCAGAAACAAAAACTAAAATCTCAGTCTCGGCAACTTAGTGAAGCCCTCCACAACTTAGTGAGACCCTATTTCCAAATAAATAAAATTAGGCGGAGGGTATAACTTGCATGTAGGATGCCTCTGGGTTCAATCCCCAGTACCAAGAAAAAATTCAAAAATGGGGAATGGGTTTGAACAGGCATTTCTCCAGAGATGATACACAAACAGCAAATAAGCACCTGAAAAGATGTTCCACATCATTAGCCAGCAGGGAAATGTAAATTAGAACCACAGTGAGACACCACTCCACACCTTTTAAATTGTCTATCATCGAAGGAAGGAAGGAAGGAAGGATCCTAGCAAAAACATGAAAAAATGGAGCCCTCCTACATTGTTGGTGGAAATGCAAATTACTACAGCTGCTATGGACAACAATTTGATGGTTCCTCAAAAAGCTAAATGTAGAATTACCGTATGACTCAGCAATTCAACTTCGAGAAATATACCAAAGAGAAATGAAAATTTTTCTCTGTACAAAAACTTGTAGGTAAAAGTTAATAGTAGCATTATTTGAAATAGCCAAAAGAGGCCAGACGTGGTGGCACACACTTGTAATCCCAGCATTTGGGAGGCTGAGACTGGAGGATCCAGGTTCTCGGCCAGCTGCTTAGTGAGGCCCTCCGCAACTTAGTGAGACCCTGTTTCAAAATAAAGAATAAAAAATAGGGCTGGGGCTGTAGCTTGGAGGTAGAATGCCCCCGGGTTCCAACCCCAGTACCGCAAAAAAGAAATAGCCAAAAGAGAAGAACAACCCAAATGGCCATCAACAAAATGTAGTATGTCCATACACTGAAATATTACTCAGTCCTAAAGAGGGATGAAATACTGATACATGCTACAATGAATGAAATTTGAAAACATTATGCTTAAGTGAAAGAAGCCAATCATAAAGGACCACATATTAAATTATTTCATTCACATAAAATATTCAAAATAGGCAAGTCTATACAGACAGAAAGCAGATTAGCAATTGCCTGGATATAAGCAAGAGAGTGATGAAAATACTCTAAAATTGATCATGGCCATGGCCGCACAACTCTGTATATAATAAAGCCATTAAATTATATGCTTTAAAGGGGGAGTTGGATTTATATAGTAAATTATATCTCAATAAAATTGTTTTTTAAAAAATAACTTGTAAAAACAAGGTCTCTCCATATCATCAGCATCATCAGCACCAAACAGGATGGTATTAGAAACCAATATCTAGTCGGGCATGGTGGTGCACACCTGTAATCTCAGTACCTGGGAGGCTGAGACAGGAGGATAGCAGGTTCAAAGCCAGCTTCAGAAACTTAGCGAGACTCTTAGCAACTTAGCGAGACCCTGTTTCCAAATTTAAAAATGCAATAGGGCTAGGGATGTAGCTTGGAGGTAGAATGTCCCTGGTTTCAATCCCTAGCACCACACACACACAAAAAGTAAGATCTAGTTTATGATAGCAATAAGAACTATAAAGTAGCTAGTATTAGCCCATCAAAGAATACACTAGACCTCTATGCAGAATTTTTTTTATTTTTTATTTTATTTTATTTTTGGTACTAGGGATTGAACCCAGGGGCATTCTACCTCTGAGCTACACCCCAGTCCTATCTTATTTTTATTTTGAAACAGCATCTCACTAGGTTGATGAGAGTCTCACTAGTTGGTGAGGCTGTCCTCAAATCTGCGATTCTTCCTGTCTCCGCCTCCCAAGTACTGGAATTATAGGCATGCACCAGTATACCTGGCTAAATTTTAAAAACTTGAATAAAGGATATAGCAAGCTGGGTATGGTAATGCACACTTGTAATCCCAGTACTTGAGAGGATCACAGGTTCCAGACTAGCCTCAGCAACTTAGCAAGGCCCTCCACAATTTAGTGAGACCCTGCTTCAAAATTAAAAATAAAATAGGGCCTGGGGGTGTAGCTCAGAAGCAGAATGTCCCTGGGTTCAATCCCAAATTTCACACACACAAAAAAAACTAATAGAATTCTAAAAAAAAAAAAAAAAAAAAAAAATCCGCAAAATTTTTTGAGACTCTAGACAAATGCATTCTGAAATGTATACAAAAGATAAAGGTCTATGAATAGCTAAGTCAATTTTGAGGAAAATTTTATTGGGCTGGAGATCGAACCCAGGGCTTCTGCATACTAGAAAAGTTCTCTACCACTAAGCTACTCCTCTTCCCCTCCTCCTCCACTCTTTTTTTTTTTTTAATTTTGATATTGAGATATCGAGTCTAGCTAAATTGCCCAGGCTAGCCTCAAATTGCTAGGATTAGAGGCATACATCACCACATCCCACTCTTGATGAACATTTTATTATTTTATTTTATTTATTTTTTGTATGTGGTACTGGGGATGAACCCAGGGGCATTCTATCTCTGAGCTACATCTCTCACCCTATTTTATTTTTATTTTGAAACCAGGTCTCACTAGGTTGCTGAGAGTCTCACTACTTCTTGAGGCTGTCTTTGAACCTGTGATCCTTCTGTCTCAGCCTCCCAAATACAGAGGAGGAATATTTTAAAGAGAAATTATTGCCCTAGCAGACATGAATACATATTTACAAAGCCATGGTAACTTTTAAAAATCATAGTATGTAGCCAGGTGTGGCGGCACATGACTACAATCTTAGTACTTGGGAGGCTGAGATGGGAAGATCACAGGTTCAAAGCCAACACACAATAATTTAGTGAGACTCTGATTCAAAATAAAAAGAAATTAAAAATAAAAAACGACTGGGGGAGGGTATAGTTTGGAGATAGAATGCCCCAGTGCCAAATAAATAAATAAATATAATAAAAATCACAATGTGGGGCCAAGTGCAGTGACACATGCCTGTAATCCCAGTATTTGGGAAGCTGAGACAGGAAGTTTGTAGCTTATAGTAACTTAGCAAGATCCTGTTTCAAAATAATAAATAAGGTGCTAGGGATATAGCTGAGTGGTAGAGCACTTGCCTACCATGCATGAGGTTCTATGTTCAATCCCCAATACTGCAAAAAGAAAATAAAAAACAAAATAATAAATAAAATAGGACTGGAGGTATAGCTCAGAGGTAGAACACCCCTGGATTCAATCCCCAGTACCCTCGCAACACACACAAATCACAAAATAGTGTGTGTATATTATTTATATACACCAGCCCTATTTTTCATTCTTTATTTTGAATCAGGGTCTCACTAGGTTATGAGAATCTCACTGCTTGTTGAGACTGCCCTCAAACCTGTGGTCCTCCTGTCTCAGCCTCCCAAGTACTGGGATCCTATACATGCCTGGCTTAGTATTGATTGGTATGTGAACAAACAAAAACTGGATAGAGGAAAATATTTGCAGCATCAGAAATAGAGGACAGGAGATTAATTTGCTGAACTGCATGTCAAGAGCAAAGAAGCAGGCTCCAGACAGGAGCCCTGGTGGGGACCTCAATCCCTTGACAAATGTGGGCTGAGTCCAAGCCCACCTGCCCTACTAGCCAAACCTCAGCCTGAGGAGCCAAGCCTGAAATTTATCCAGAAAGAAAGAGGCGGATGTTCTGAATAGAAGGAAGAGTTGGGGAATAGACTTAAAATTTGGACAGAATAGAAGTGGTGATACTACAGTTCAGGAAACTGAAGCTCAGGGAGTTCAGGAGCTGACCCCTACCACACAGCTCGCAGAGGCCACGTGTGTGATTGCCACTGTACCACTGACTGCAGGCTGCTCCCTTCCTCTCCGCTCTGCTCCCCTGTGATCTTTGGGGGCTGTGGTCCCACCTCACTCACCCTGGGAGAAGCTGTGGAAGCCAGGGGTGTCCTTGCTGGGGGTGTTGCACGCCTCGCCCCAGCTCTCCAGGTTCTCCTCCAGGGGTATAGCACGGATGCTGTTGCCCTCGGAATAATCCTGCTGGCTGCTCAGCGTCAAGGTGGAGGTGTCGCTCATCATGAGGCTGGAGCTCATGCTCAGCGTCTCGTTGGAGCCCAGGATGAAGGTCATGCACGAGGACGGAGAGAGGGTGGAGTTGGGGCAGCGGGCACTGGAGTGCAGGCTGATTCCTTCGCTGGAGCCAGAAACCAGGGTCAGGTGCGAAGCCTGCATGGCAGTCACGCTCCCGTCAGATCTGGGGCGGTTGTTTGAAGCCACGTTGAGGGTGCCCTTGGAACTTGTGTCCCAGATGGCGCCAGAGGCCCCTTTCAAAATGGACCCGGAGATGTTACGCGAAGCCAAAGTGATGGTCTCCTTTGCATCTGGGCTGAGGGTCCCGCAGGAATCCAGAGCCAGAGTCATGTTCAGCTTGGAGATGTTTCTTGAGCCCACATTGAGCAGCTGGCTGGAGTCGAGGTCCAGAGACGAGTTGGAGGGTGGAATGAGGAGCGCCTGGGAGCCCGACCGGGAGGCACAGTGGCCCAGAACCAGGGCTTCTCTCGAATGGGGCCTGGTAAATGGGTTTGACTCAGGCCTGGAAGGATTGGAGTTACTCTGACCCAAATCAAAAATCTTGCTGGAGAGGGGCCTGAAGGCCATCTCAGGACTCAGCCCAGAGTGGTTCCCCGAGGTCAGACCGGTGGCCTCAGCAGAACCAGGGCTCAAGATGGGGTTTGAGGCTGGACAGAGGGGCCCCTGCACGCCAGGCATGGAGTTGTGACTCGAATTCCGGTTCAGGGTTTCTGCAGAGCAGGAACTGGTGACCTGGAGGGAGGCTGGAGCCACGGGCTTGCCGTCCTCAGATCTGGGGGTGTTATCAGACACTAGGCCCAGGGCTTCCCCTGGGACAGGACTCAGAGTTGGATTAAGGTCTGGAATGAGAGTCATGCCAGGACTCGGGGGCGGATCCAAGATAGGAACCAAGGCCACATTGGGGTTGGGCCCGGGATTGGCACCAGAGCCCAGCCCCAGGGCCTCACAGGAGTTAAAAGTTGGTGACATCTTTGGGTCTTCATGGAGAGCTAGACTAGCCTCTGGGCTCAGGGCCATGTCCAGGCTGGAGGTGTCAACACCACTGCCCCTTCTCTCTAATAGCTGACTGTCGAGCTCTCTGTAGTACTCCTGAGACAGAGAAGACAAATGTGACCGTGCGCCTGTTAACCTTCCCCTGCCTCCCCATGATCCTTCGGCCTCTCGAGTGACTTACACAGGCCTGGGTAATTGCATCCAGTCCACCTTTCCAGCCCCCTCCCAACCCGCTCTGCTCCTTGCTGGCTCAGATCTACCTGTCCCCCTGGTCCCCCTCCCTGATCACATCCTGCTCCCTCAGTTCAAGCCCTGAACAAATGCAGCCCCTTGGCTTCCAACCTCTTCCCATGACCCTCTGCCTAACCCATTCCTCCTCCCAAAACACTTGTCTCTGTGACTCACTGGCCCTTGCTAGAGATGAGCTCTGGAGTCAAGAATTGTGCCTATGTTGGATCCTGGGGCACTCCCGGCTCCTAGCACAGTGCCAGGCACACTGGGGGGAGTCTACAAGTAGACAAACAAGGAACCTCTTCCACTTTAAGGTAGGAAAGGGGAAGAGGAGCCTCCTCATGTGTTACCCTGCTTCCAGCTGGCCACATGTGACTTGGTGACCTAAGTCACCCAGGACCCCTGAGTCTCGGGAGCTTGGGGCACTCCAAGCCAGAGACAAGCCCTGAAGTTGTTAGAGCACCTTTGCCAATGGTCACAACACTAGAGTCTCAAAGCCACCTCAGCAGAGCTGCCTGGAGCCCTTAACAGCAGTCCATTCTGGTGTGGCAGGAGAGCACGGACCGGTAGCAAAAATGGAGCCGGGCATGGTGGCTCACACCTGTATTCCCAGTACTTGGGAGGCTGAGACAGGAGGATCACAAGTTCAAGGCCAGCCTCAGCAATTTAGCCAAATCCTGTTTCCAAATAAAAAAATAAAATAGGACTGGGGATGTAGCTCAGAGGTAGAATGCCCCTGGGCTCAATCTCCAGTATAAAAAAAAAAGGAGCCTATTCAATCCAGTAATCTAATGTGGAGTAACTCCCCCCTCCTCCGGCACAGCCTCCACCCGCACACTGGGTCGCCCTCCCTGCGGGCACAGCGCAGATAGCTCACCTGTGCGCATGGTGTTCTTAATCAGGAGTGGGCTCCTGGGGGGAGAAGATACAGAAGGAAACCAAGTCAGGGAAAGAGCAGCTTTTGCAACACCTGCTGAGCAGCTACAGACCAAGTGTGCACAGGCATGCAGAAAGAGACTGAGAAGTCAGATATCATTGCCCCAGTTATACATGAGGAAGTGGAGGGCAGAAGGAGGAAGGTCCTCCCGACTTGGCCCTTTGGGCAGCTAAGGTCATCTCTATGCCGCCCCCTGCCTAAAGCCCTCCATGGCTTCCCACTGTCATTAGGACAGAGACCCCAGGTGTTAAAAGGCCCTCTTTATCTGCCCTTCCTGCCCTTCATATACCCCTTTCCCTCTCCATTCCATCCTTGCTCGGCTCCTTTGAGTCTCTCCAAAGAGTCAGGCCTGGGGTTTCCATAGCCGGGGCCGCCTTCTCCGCTCCCCCTCCCCAGCTAGTGCCCACAGCATCACATCACCCTTTCAGAGTCCAGGGTCCCCTCGGTAGGTGAGGACCGCCTGCAAGTAAGTTCTCAGGACACCTTGCCCACTGCCCTTCCCTGGCGCCCAGTGTCTGGCTTCCCCACTAGACGACAGACTCCATAAGAGCAGGGCCTGCATCTGCCTTGTTCTCTGCCAGTTTCTCATGTCTAGCAGAGCACCCGGAACACAGAAGTGTTTAACAAATGTGTGGGTTTGTTATTCTTCCTTTTATCTCGCCATTTGATCGTCCATTCTTCTTCTTTTTTTTTTTTTTTTTTTTTTTTTT
>PVLC010004854.1:0-81141 GCA_004027655.1 Graphiurus murinus | reverse complement strand
TTTTTTTTTTTTTTTTTTTTTTTTTTTTGCGGTACTGGGGATTGAACTCTGGGGCATTCTACCTCCGAGCTACGCCCCCAGCCCTATTTTTTATTCTTTATTTTGAAACCGAGTCTCACTAAGTTGCGGAGTGCCTCACTAGGAAGCTGAGGCTGGCCTCGAACCCGGATCCTCCGGTCTCAGCCTCCCGAATGCTGGGATTACAAGCGTGCGCCACCACGCCCGGCTCCGGCTCAGCTTTTAATTCTTTATTTTGAAACAAAGTCTCGCCAAGTTGCAGAGGGCCTCACTAAGTGGCCAAGGCTGGTGACAAACCTGTGATCCTCCTGTCTCAGCCTCCCAAGTACTGGGATTACAAGTGTGCCCCATCAAGCCTGGCTCTCTTCAAATTTTCATTGAACAGCTACTTATTTATTGAGCTTCTATGTACTTAGCAATATTGTTGGGATAGGAATCAGAGCAGGGCCCCGAACCTATATAGAGATGGATGTTCAAGTCATGATTCAGTTTCAAATTGGAGCTAAGGTGAGTAGTTACAATGGCCTTCATTGGTGGGTACTTTAAAGTTTGTAAGTGGTATACTGATTAGGTCATTAATTTTCAGAGGAATCCTTTTAGGTCAGTTCCACTTTAAAGATGAGGAAACTGAGGCTGGGAGGGAAGAGAGAGTTTATTCAAGGTCAAACAACTGGAGAGCAGCATCAAAGCAACTGGAGAGGACTCACCCTGGGTCCTGTGACCCCAGTGCAGCAGCCCTTCTGCTATGCCAGGATAGTGGGGTTGGTGCTGGGGCCCAGAGAACAAGGCAGTCTCAGGGTTAAGAACCACATCAAGGTCTGTATCAAGATCAAGCCAGCCGTGGATGGCCATCCCCTGCCCCAACACAGGACTGGGTGAGTGGGGTTCACATCATGACTCAGTTTCCCCACTCATTAAACAGAGGTATTCCTGAGTGGACTTACTGGACACTTGTTAATGGGACAAAACAGCCAAAGGTTGGTAGCATTAGAAACCAGTGTGTTAGGGGTAGACACAGAGAAGGACTTCCATTCTGTGGGAGCATCCAGGTGGGCTCCCCCAGCACTAGAGAACCCCTGAGATGGATTGGGCTGAGCTGGGAAAGAGGTCATGAAACCAGCCAGCAGGGGGACGCCCGGCTGGGTGGGATGGAGCCAGGCTGGTGGAGAAGGGTCAGCTCGGCCCCATTTGGCTCACAAAGGGTCCTTGTTGTGGGTAATGGGACTCCCCTGGCAGCTTTATTTGCTGTCAGTGGCTTTTATTAAAGTCTCCAGTTTCAGACCCTCCAACCTCCAACCATTGTTGTGCTCCCCCTGGGCCCTGCCCCCAGCCCCAGGCTCAGCTGACTCTGACCCCCTGCCCTGTCTCCTGGGCCCCAGCTCCCTGCTCCCCCCCCACACACCCAGCCACCAGCCTCCCACCTCCACCTCCCAATGAGAAGGCAGAGAGCCTAAGCACTCATAAGCACTCAGAGGCGCATCCCCACCTTGACCCTCCACACCCAAAAGGACCCTCATCTCCAGAGAATCTGCCCGGGCAGAATTCAGACATACATATGTGTACATATATGCGCACCCATGTGTGTCCTCGAGGGGTGTGCACCATCTGTTTCCTCAGCCCGAGTCCGCACACAGATACATGAGAATGTGTCGTGTTTAGGGATTGAGAAGGGGCTGGGTAGGGGCTATAGTTTGATCTTGTAAGCAGTTAGGGACCTCCTCCAGGTCAGTGCTAGATGACCCTAGGCCAATGCTGGGAAAGGGAGGACAGAGGAATGTGTTCCAGCTCAGACAGCCACCCGGCTATGTGCTCCCTGCTCCCTGCAGTCCTCCTGAAGATGAAGAAGAGTGTTTGCTGGAGGACAGGAGGCAGTGGGAGCTAGGCTGGGCCTTGACCTTGGGTAGGCAAGATTCTCAAATACACTGAATAGTGTCAGGTAGTTTGACCTCGTTCACCCAGATCCAAACCCCTCCTTTATAGTCCAGAGTCCCCAGGCCTGGGTTTACAGCCACAGTTGGCAGCTGAGGCCTGGTCCTCACCCACTTCTTTCTGAGAGAACACATCTGGGGCTGGGGATGGAGAGACCCAGGCCAGGCTCTCCAGGATGACCCTTCCAAAGCAGGAGTTTGGAGTCAAAGTGGGTATTTGATTCCAGGAAATCCTTGCTGAGCAGTGGAAACAGAAGAGGGCCAAAGAGGGAGGACCTAGGGCCACAGGTGGAGACTGAGGAGTTTCAGATCCCACTCATGGCCCTTTACACGCTGCCCCACCCACCCTGTAGAGGAAGAGGAAGAGGTCAGAGGTGACTACTCCTCTCCATTCTCCCCTATGTGAGAGCTGAGGCAGGCGCAGCGCGTGGCCTGTGGCTGTGTCTGTCTGTGTGTCATGGGGGTATGGGCCATGGGGGAATCTGTGCATGTATGCATGTATGTGCACATGTGTGCATGCCCATCTGTGTGTGTGTGTGTGGTCTTTAGGTCCATGTAAACACAAGTATTTGGAATCAGGGAATCACTTTGCATGCCTGTGTGTGTCCCTTCTAGGGGTGCTGCTCTGTGGCAAGCATCTCCCTGGGTTTATGTAGAAGAAGGTGTCTGTTTGAAGGTGACTACTTGTGTTTGTTGTGGGATGTCAGTCCTGCATGCGTTGAATGTGTAAGAGAGGGAGAGTCCAGGGGGGTCCTTAGCCCTCCCTAGGGTCTTCCGAGCTCCTGGCTCGGCCTGTGCCAGGCCATTTGGGGAGCGCCCGTGCTTTATGGTGCGCGGGTGAAAAATGGAAATGCTAATAAGTAGTCGTTAAGTTGTCTTGCAAAAATGTTAAATGATAAATTGGGTAATGTTATTGTTGAAATGAAATATGTAAAATAAATGAGTTATTTATTTCTAATAAATATTTTGTTTACGATATATTTGTAGGGGTGTTAATTATTTTCCCCCTCAACAGGGGCAACATATAAATTCTAATAAAGTGCAGGCTGTGGTGAAGGCAGCGGTGATGGTGGTGGCTCCTCGGGCGGCCCAGGCTGCTGGAGGACCTGGGCCAGTGATGCATGCTGGAGTCACAAGCAATTGTTCTACTTGCCTCCGTTCCAGGATCCAAATGTGGCCTGTTTTCTTTCTAAAAAAGAAGAAGAAAGATGAAAAGAAGGGAAAAGGAGAAGAGAGGAAGGGAGGGAGGGAGAGGGGAGGGAAGGAGGAAGAGAGAGAGAAGAAAGAAAGAATGAAAAAAAGGAGGGAGGGAGGGAAGAGAAGAGAAGAAAACAAGCAGGCCAGGTCTCCCTGATGAGATGATTAGCCATTCCTAGGCCAGGTCTTGCTCCTTTCTAGCTGCTCAGGCCCCAGGCACTCCCGTCACTGTGGGAACCAGCTTCAAGGAAGAAGCAATAAATACATAAGCAAATCAAGCGACAAAGAAGTCTCCCATCACCCAGACCCACGGCCAGCACCGGGCACTCACACTAAGCTAGGCTCCCTCCCTGATCTGTCCCCTGCCCCAGTTGCAGGTGTCCAGGGAGGCAGGTGTCTCCATCCCTCATTGTTTCCAACTCTGCCCAACCAAACCTTCCCCTTTTTAAAGGAAGCCCCCTCTCCCTTGGCCCTGCTCTTCTCCCTCTGCCCTTTCTCCTCCAAGCCCTCCTATGAAGGAACCTCCTGGACCACATGGCCTCTCCAGGGGAACCCTAGGATCCACCTGACCTGAAATAGAGCTGGGCCCTGGCCTGGCCCTGGAGGCTAGAGTGTGAGGAGGGTACATTCCCCTTCAGAACAGGCTGCCTCCCCACAGGGCGTTATCTCCTCATAGGTAATAAAACTGCTGAGGCAGGACCACCAGGTGGGCAGGGACAGGGAGCATGGGCAGAAGATGCAGGGCTGTTCTGTCCCTGCCCCAGGCACCATCCAACCCTCCGTCCAACCTGCTCACCCAACTCCTGGAGCTGAGCTCTAAGTTCTCACAATGATGAGGTGCTAGGCTGACTTCCAGCTAGGGGTCTCAACCACTTAGCAACTTTAGAGTAAGAGGCCATGAGGTTGGTCAGATTTGGGAGATTCCTGTAGGTAGTTGCGTGTGGGAACCAGGCCTCCTAGGCCAGGGTCCCCCAAAATCTGTCAGGAAACAGGGCCCACATCTCTTCCACCCACCTACCACTGCCCAACACCCAGCTAAGCCACAACTACCTCCCAAAAACTATCCCTCAGCCAGGAACAGTGGCACATGCCTGTAATCCCAGTACTTGGGAGACTGAGACAGGAGGATTGCAGGTTCAAGGCCAGTCTCAGCTACTTAGTGAGACCCTCAACAACTTAGCAAGACTCTGTTTCATTAAAAAAAAAAAAAAAAAAAAAAAGCTAGGGCATATATCTCAGAGTGAGAATGCCTCTGGGTTCAATCCCCAATACCAAAGGGGTGGGGGTAGGGGGGATCCTCATAAATGTCGGGCAGGTGTGCAGGCGTGTACATTTGCTAATGTGCGTGCAAGAGAAGCAACAGGCCAGGCCTGTTGTAGGATGAAATGATCTTCAGCATGGGACTAAGAAGAGGGTAAATGACAAAGAACCAATAGAGAAGTGCCTGCATGGTGCAGGTCCAGCGGCAAAGCCCCAGCCCAACGCAATCGCAGTGCCTCGGGTGCCAATTCAGCACAACTACACTTACCGGGGAGTTTGAATCCGGAGCTGTGAGGGAAGTTGACCAGACAAAAAAAGGACGTGAAATTATTGCCCATCTGTGGGGCTTTGATTAGGTGGAGGGAGGGGGCATCAACACTGGGAAAAGGGCGCCCCCTGCTGGAAATAATAGCTGTAACCACCCCCAACCCAGGCCATCCAAGCCTGCCCCCTACCCTGACCCCCGACCCATTCCTACCAAGACATCTACCTGGTACACTTGCTCACCACACTCTGGGCAGACCCCAGCAGGGCTGCAAAACTCTGGGTTCTTTTCGAAACATGTAAAAGCTTTGATCATCATTTGTTTAAACTGTATAAATAATCCACCCGGTTTTAATAGGATTTTTCTATGAATCGGCAACAAAGCATGAAATGTGATATTTTCACCATGAGTAGCTGGGAAATTAGTCACCTCTGTCCATGGCTTGCTGCTGCCTGGAGACCCCCATGCTGGCTGGCCTCTCCCTCCCCTCCACCTCAGGCTATCCTGGACCCTTCAAATGCTCCCCCCAGGCTCCTGGGTTTTTTTTGGGGGGGGGGGTAGTGGGGGGAATTCTGTGACATTGCTCCAAGGAGCCTCTATTGGCCATCACTGGATCTGAGAGCAAAGGCCAGGCTGACCAGGGCCCATTTCCCCGGGTCCTTGTCTGAGGTCAGGGTCTCACAGTCACTGAGTCCCATGGAGGGTTCCAGTACAGGCCGGGCAGGGTTGGGATGGGTGACGGGTTTGGGGATAGTTACCTGGGGCAAGAGTGTTTGTTGACTTGAGGGCAGAGAGTTGGGGCACTCTCCATTTCCCCCAGCTCCTCAAAAGTGCTCCAAAACTTGCCCACTCTCCGGGGTTTTGCACACCCATGTGATGTTACACGCTCACCAGGGTGGGACCCACGCTCTCCTCGAAGAAGGTAGGCCTATCTCCTGAGGCTCACAAGCTGCCCACCTGGGCTGGGAACAGAAGATGTTGAATCTCAGAGGACTGTTGACAAGGAAGGACCAGACTTGGGGGATCAGAGCTGGGGGAGCTGGGGAGCTTTAGGGATAGAAGCCAGGCAGACATCAGAGATGAAGGCATCAGAGATGAGACCAAGATTGGGAAATTACATGTGCAAGGCAGCGAATGGGCAGGAAAGGCTTCCAGGCCACTTCCAAATGACTCCTGAGCCCTGCTTTCCCCAACATGTCTATCCTCTGCCTCGGTGCCCTGTTGAAGAAAGCTAGCCACCAGTGCCAGTGGC
This sequence comes from Graphiurus murinus, assembly GCA_004027655.1. Lineage (NCBI taxonomy): Eukaryota > Metazoa > Chordata > Mammalia > Rodentia > Gliridae > Graphiurus > Graphiurus murinus. The sequence goes on along the minus strand of PVLC010004854.1, from coordinate 75,221 downwards.
TAAGGGCTTAGGAACCAGGTTGGCCCTGAGCCTCCAGCCAGCTCCAGCAAAGCCTGTGAAGCTTAGCCTCAGAATTGGGGATGCCATGGGGGAGGGGGTGTGGGGCCCCCTCCCCGCACTGACCACTGTCCACGTGCTCTGGGCTAAGCAGGGCCCTTTCCTTTCTGCCCCCTGCCCCTGGCCCTAGATGAATAAAACTCAGGGGGTGAAGGGAGCTATTCATGGAACCAGAGAATGTGTGAGCCGCCCAGAGCCCCCTCTCATTAGGGGACCCCCGTCAGGTGGCGCTCATTAACTTCAAGTTGTCTCTTGTTTTAAAACTCGGGTGAGGGGGGCAGGGTGGAGGGGCACATTGTCTGGCTGCTGCCCCAGAGAGATTAGGCGCCCAGGGGGAGGGGGCAGGCAAAGGCCCTTTAATTAGTTACTTTCAAAGGTTCCCTGTCCCCTTTCTCTAAGGTCCCCCTCCTAACCCCCCGGCTGGGCCCAACTTCCAGGGGGGCGGTCTTTTCTGCTTGGCAGAGCCGCCTGGTCACTCAGCTTAAATCTGCAGTCTTTGTTCCTGCCTGGACAATGGGCCCAGCGCATCAGCCGTGGAGGCCAGGAAGAAGCAGAGTCTTCTCCTGTGATGCCTGGAGCCAGTGGAGACAGTGCATCCTGGCACCAGGGCACAGGAAGAGGACGTGGGGACACACATGTGTGCTCACACAAACACACACCAGCTTGAAGACCTAGCTCCAGCAGAGGAAAAAGAAGAACAAATCTCCTATCAGGGTCCCTTCCCATAAGGGGTTACTTGGGATAATACCTAGTTGCTGGCTCAAGGATGGAGATCTTCTCCCTTTCTATAGAGCAGAAAGAATGGCTAGAGTCAGGCAGATCTGAGTCCTGAGCTTAGCTTTGCTACTCATTGAGTCACTAAACTCTCCAGCCTTGATTTTCCTCATCTTTGAAATAGGAGGAAGAAGGCCTGCCTCTTGGGTTCTGGGGATGAAAGGACCACTTGGGCACCTGCCTGGCATTGCTTTGAGCACACAGTGAGTGCTGGTTTCTTCCTTGTATAGTTCCTACAGCCAGGGCCTGACCCCACACCCTCAGCTACTAAGGAGCAGGCCGTTGCATCTGTTCAGCCAGGGACCAGCCTCCTGGTGCACAGAGTGCTGGGACACACATGTGGGGAAAGATTAGAAAACAATGAAGGAGGATCTCATAAGGGGAGCATTAAACAGAAAGGGGCAAATGCAGGAAGGGGAGCCTGAGCCATCCCCCAAGATGGGGGTTTGAGGGAAGGATGAGAGACTGAGTTGCAGGAAGAGTTGGTGATTTGCCTGGGTCAGCAGATTAATGGCACTAACGAAGTTTCCGAGAGCATGGTGAGCTGGGGGGGGGGGGGGGGGGGGGGGGGGGGGGGGGGGGTCGGGGGCGTCCATGTGGAAAGGCACATGACTAGGGATTGATCAGGCTGAAGATGAAACAGAGAAAGCTTCCCGGGCAGAGGAGGTAGGAAATGCCAAAACCAATTACTCCCCAACCCCTCTGGCCTCCAGATCCCTCCCCCAGAGAACAGGGAAGGGGCTGTGACCTCTCTGTGGGTGTGCGCACTCCAGGGCACACTCATGGACAGGCCATTCACGTGGGTAGGTGATGTCCTGGGTGCTCGGAGAAGCCCCACCAGTAGGACTGTGCTGCCCCAGGATGTGGTGATGCTGACAGTACTGGTCTGCACACTCTCCCCTTGGGTGTTGGTCGCTTGACTCTTCATAGATGTCCTCACATTACAACTAAGGGTCCCCAAATTGCAAGCACATGTGTCACCAGGAGGACCCATGGGTGGTAGCAGAAGTTGGGGGAGTGGGGAGCTATTGAGAATTCTCTTCATTCAATTTTGGCCTTGAGTTTCACCTCCATGGATTTAGTTTGGGCTCAATCCTAGGTTCCAAAGAGAAAACCCTGGATTGCCATTTAGATGGCACCACCCATGCAGATACCTGATAACTTATCAGTCTCTGGTTTATGGGAGTATATCCCACTTTAGAAAAGCCCACCTTTAAGGAAATAATCAATTATGCATAGGTTCTTTTTAACTGCCTCTGATGTTTGTTGAATGAATAAGTGTGGCAGATGGGGCAGCCCTTTCCAGTTTAGAGAATTCACAAAGGATATCAAAGAACCAGATCAAAGGGCAAGCAAACATCCCTCACAGGACCTAGAGAAGCCCTTGGTTAAAAATCAACAGTTAAGAGGTGATTAAACACAAGATAAGGGCCCTTCAAACTCATACACTAGCCCAGTAGTTGCCTGCATTTGAAGTCTTTAAGGGTGGTGGGGGTGGGGGGTGGAGAACGGGAGGCACAAGAAGGCCTGAATTTGGCAGCTCCCTTCCAAGCAGCGTATGGATCATGTAACGTTTGCACCTCCAGACACAGGACAGAATTTGTGTTTCATGCCATATGTTAAGTGGTGTTATTCTAGTTATTAGCAATCATGTTTTATCGTAAAATCACTTTTCCTTTAAATATGTAAGTAACAAACATTGGCTGTTCTTGGAGTGAGTTCTATTCAGTCTTTTCCGCTTGGGCACTGCTGCTTGTTTCATAGAGTAAGCCAACAGGCAAGGGGGATGGGCCCCAGACACTCACACCAGGCCCCAGGAGCAGCCACCACGCTGCTAGGGCCCACACAATTGCCCCAAAGGTACTGCGCAGAGTCAGTATTCCTCCCCAGCCTCCTGGCCCACCCCTCCCCCAGCTCCAACCAGTCTCCCCCAGTCTCCCCTGCAGTCACTGGGGCTCCTGACCTGAGGATGCCTCCCCATCCCACCCTGTGCCCCGCCACAGTGTCTATGAGGGAGACCGGCTCCTCCTGGGGCCTGCAAGCTTTTGTTAGCGTTATGTGAGCCGCTAGTGACAAGGGCCCTGAAACCCAACTCGACCAAACTCATAAAAGGGGTCACTGTCTCTTTAATTAAAGTTCCCTGTTTGGAGGTTAAAGACAAACCCGTTTGATGGTGCAGGTGTGTAGAGGAGGGGTGGAGAGAAGGGTGGAAGGGGCTAGAGGGAAATGGAATTCTATCCTTGGAGGCAGCAGGGCGGGGGCCTCACCAGAGCAGACTGGCTGACCCATGAAAAGGTCTGATAGGGCGGGGGGGGGGGTGCTGAGGGTCCCTAGTGTGGGGAGGGTCACAAGGGGTGAGACCAGGCAGGTACAGGTTGCCCAGGAGCCCTGCGGCTAGCTCTGACACCCCGCAAGCATGCTTGCATCCCAGCTGGGAGCCCAGGCTGCACACACCGCCTGCCCTTAGCCTCCTGGTCCAGCGTGTGCCCCACTGACCACTCCCCCGTCCACCCCCCAGACCCTCCTCTTCTCATCCCCAAAGTTCTCCATTAAACTAGGGCCCAGGGCCTAATCCCATCTCCACACAGAAGCAACTTCATCACAGTTTAACATAAAAAGATCAGCTGGTATCGACCCGTAATTTGGACCCATGCCACGCTATTGGCAGGAAGACAGAATAAGTTAGGGTGGCCATGTTTCAAAAATTCTCTGTGTGCACTCAATCACGGCCCAGGGAAGGCGGGCGGGTGCGTAATAACCCAGTCGTGCTCTCCATTTCCCCTGTAGATCAATGCTAATACCAGGAGGCCCCGGAAGATGGATGGAACCGACAGGAACCTTGAAATCCCGACACGGGGGCTGGTGCCTCAACCGATAAAGGATTTCGCTGCTGCTGGGGCAGGGACACAGAAACCCTAGGGGCCGTGGGGAGACAGTCTGATGGGGGGCACGGAGACAGGGAGAGGGAGCTGCTGCTCTTTCACACTCACTGACACCCCACCCCATCGCTTACAAGGTCCCTGGCTGACACTCACCCCAGAGTCACTGACACGGACACACAGCGCCAGTACTCCGCTTGCTCCCACTCTGCCCATCCGAAGCACTGACATCTCTCCAAAGAAGTGTTGCCTCTGTGAGGCCACTCACAAGGGACCTAGGGTGCACACACACACACACACACACACACACACACACACACACACTCATACCTACACACCAGAATCAGTGGCCCTGCCACAGGCACACCAACCTACTGAGATACAGACACACTGAGACATCAGGGTGCACGCGCCCACACCGGTATGCACATCCCTGCCTTCCCTTTCCATCCCCTCCCTTCTTCCCATTTCCTTCTGATGCTGTTCAGAACCTTGCTGGCTGATGACCAGTTGAAGAACTTTCCAAGACCCATTGAGAGTAAATCACAAAGACAGACGTACACCAGACATATGGTCGTGGAGTTGCCCAAACAGGAACACATACACCTGGATGGAGGCAAGAGTCCTGGATTCCAGGTTCCAGGGACATTTTGGCCACAGATTTGAAGACGCTTCCTCTCTATGGGCCTCTGTTTCCTTATCTGTAACACCAGAGTTTGGAGCACACACCTGTAATCCCAATACTTGGGAAGGCTGAGGCAGGAGGATGACAGATGCAAGACCAGCCTCAGCAACTTGGCAAGACTCTCAGCAACCAAGTTAAGCCCTATTCCAAACACAAAATAAAAAGGGCTGGGGTTGCAGCTTGGAGTATCCCTGGGTTCAATGCCCAGTAAAACACACACACACACACACACACACACAACAACAACAACAACAACAACAAAAGAGACTGGACAAGGTCATTTTTAAAGCCCACTTCCAGTTCTGAATTTCTGTCTGGGTAGACACAAATCCTTGAAGAGTCACACACAGAGGTGGCCCTGAGCAATGCCCTGAGCAAACACTTCAACCCCTGCGTTGAGTACCCACCCAATGGTGGACTGAGCACACACACACACACACACACACACACACACACACACACACACACACACACCTACCTCTTCCCAACAAAGGTGCCTACAACAGGGATAGCAGCTTCCCATCTTTCCCAGAACAGGATATCAGGGAGCCTCAGAACCCACTCTTCTAGGAGCAAAAAACTAGGAGCAGAGCAGAGATGGAGCATTGTCATGAATTTGAGGAGGGGACAGAGGGAGAAGCCTACGGCTGGCTCCTAAGTGCCAGTCCCCCTTACCACCGCTCTCTGATTTCCTTCCTTTTGAGCTCAGCCCCAGGACAGGAGCTATTTCCACGGCCTCGCCCTGACATCTTGTGGCCACCTCTGAGATTGCAGGCATCACAGGGAAGCAGTCAGGCTCCGGCAGAGAACCACTATCCTACCTACATCCCAGACCATTTTGGTCAAGACTGTGTCCAATCCCTGATTGCTTTGCCCCCTGCTCACTGCCAGGAGAGAGATGGAGGACTGGCATGTATCACCCATGGGGATGGGTAGAAGGGCCGGATTTTGCCTTGAGAGAAGGTGTCCAAGTGACTTGGCAACAAAAAGAAGTGGAAAAAGTGAAAGCTTAAGGAAGTGCCCATCCATGGTAACAATGAAGCAATGCTCTCCTGCAGCTCCATCCTGACTTAAGGAACTTGCCCTTGACACAGGAGGCTGCAGGCTGAGGAAGGAGATGCAGACTACCACAGGTCCCCCAGCCCTGACCTCATGCAAGCCTCGTCTCACAGGGAGCATTCAGCCCTCCTCACAGCCTGAACCTCTGGGGAAGGGGAAGGGGGAGACATGCTCTGCCCTAGTGGAGCCTCTAATGGAATGAAGGAAGGAAGGAAGGAAGGAAGGAAGGAAGGAAGGAAGGAAGGAAGGAAGGAAGGAAAGATTCAGCCCATTGCAGGGACCTCAGTCCTATCTGAGGAGCATGCAGTTTGAGGGCTTGGAAGCTCTAGTTAAAAGTCTGAAAACAACATGGTTTCTTTGTCTCCATCAGCTGCCTAGGGATGGAGAAGGTCCAGGCAGAGGTCTGGGGGAGGTGGACCCTCCAGAGCCAGCCCCATCATCCCTGGCCTGTTCCAGGACTTCCTGGACCAGTTCTTCCTCCTGCCACATAGAGCCTCCTGCCGCTGCTGGAGCCAGGTCTCAGGCACCTGGAGATGGCAAAGCACACACAGGGCAGAGGCCATGGGTTCCCAGCCTGAAGCCAGGGAACCCCGGAGATGCTGCGTTGATGAGTTTGTTATAAATTAGACACTCGTTAAGAGAAGGTGAGAAGGGCTCAGTAACAGCTTTCGGGGCCCATCTTTTCGATTTCTTGTTCAGTTTGTTTATTGCGATTGTTCCTGTCTCATAAGCTTATTGCAAAACCAATAAAAATGATCTATTCAGAGAGGAGAACTGCTCTTGGACTGGTAAGCTGCTGCTTGGTCCAGGGCCCCACCCTTCCCCTTGCCGTGGCTGCAGCCCTAGCCAGGTTGACCAGCTGTCTCCGGCCGCGGGGTCAGCAGAGGGTGCCAGATTCCTGTTCATGAGAAGCAGTGTCCACCTGCCATGCAGCCACCCCGGGCTAGCCTCAGGCCTCCAACCTGGCCCTATCACACTGATGACGGGTGCACCCCAGCCCTCTAGCTCATGTCTGACAGACACGCCAGGGCTCAGTTGTGAGGGGGTGGGAGGCCAGGATGGGATCCAAAGGATAGTTGCTGGAGCCCAGAATTTCAAATGAGATTTTGGCTGAGTTTCCTCTGTATGCCTCAGAGAGTCTGTGCCTTTAGCATGGGCTCCCGTGCTCTGAGGTAGTCCTGAGGGCTGACGGAATGAGCAAAAAGGACCCTAGAGGTTCCCTAGAATCAGAAGTCCTGGCTTTGACCTTCATGGGACAGAGGCCCCTGGCCCCTTGCACATTCAGGAACATAGTCACAAATAAAGTAAGGGCCGTTGGAACATCTATCCAAGTGAGTTGTTTCCCATCCCTACCCTCTTCTGCAAATGACATCACTTCCATTTAGTGACTATAATATTCCCAAGACAGCACAGATTTCCTGTCCTGCTGGTGCTCAGTTTCAGAGTCTTTCAAATGATTTGGGGTTAGGGGGGTAGAGTTGAGAGGGCTCAGGGGAAAGCCAACAGACTCCTTCACCCACTCACACAGAGTGCCAGAGCTGGGGATTGCTGAGCTCATTCTGACCAACCCCTCCCTGTGTCAAATAAAGAATCAGGGTCAAAGACTTGGAGCGGCTTGGCCCAAGTCCTCTAGCCAGTGAGTGGCAGAGCTAGGAGGGCAACCCAAGGTGACAGACCCTTGCGCCATTACTCTTCACACTGCCCTGCTCAGTGTCTTTCTCAGTCCTGCTCATGTCAGAGCCTTGCTTCCTTGTCAGTCCCTGCAGCCAACACAGGTCACAGGTCATCTTTTCCCTCCTGCTCTCCAAAGCATTGGCCTCTTTCCCCAAGGCCAATGCACTGGCTCTGCCTGAGGGCCCAGAGACCCTCAGGGGGAAATCTTGCACAAAAAGTCTTTGGAGTTTCTCTGTTATTTTAAAGAGATAGCATCGCATCACCGACCCTTCCTTTATTTGTTTGCTTTGGACAAGGAGGTTAAGAAGTGAAGAAACAGCAATGATTTTCAGGAAGCAGAGCATCTCAAGGACTTGGCACTTCTTCACAGTAAATCTCACCAACATTTTCCTTGATCTCTGTATATTTGTTTATGATAACAAACACTCAATATAGCCTTACTATGTGACTATTCTAAGCATGTTAGACATTCATTTATCAACTTAATTTCAATTTAATTTATTACATATCCTATAATTTTCTTTTTCTGGTACTGTGGACTGAACTCACATGCATTCTACCTCCAAAATACACCCCCAGCCCTTTTTATGTTTTATTTTATTTTATATCTTATGTGCATGGTACTGGGGATTGAACCTAGGAGCATTCTATCTCTAAGATACACCCCCAGTTCTTTTTATTTTTGTTTTGATGCAAGGTCTCACTAAGTTGCTGAGGGTCTCTCTAAGCTGAGGCTGGCCTCGAACCTATAATCCTCGCAAGTACTGGGATTACAGGAGTGCACCACCACATGCAGCTATATATTCTATAACTGATTTACTAAATCCTCCTACTAACCCTATGAGGTAGGTACTGTTATTAGTCCCACTTGACAGATGAGGAAACTACGTCACAGAGAAGTAAGCAGCTTGCCCCACACCTCACAGCTAGGAAATGGCAGAGTCCATATTCAAAGTTAGGCAATCTGGCTTTTGTCCACCATACCAATCTAAGAGCAAAAGGAATTTTCTTTTCCTACTTCTAAAGAGTTGACACTTTGTCTTAAGTAAACTGACAATAGATTAACAGGAGAAAAGGCATACAAATGCAAGCACACAGGAGTCACCCAAAATATGAGACTCAAAGAAGAGCCAGATGGCTGAAGTTTTTATATCAAACAGAAAGAACTTGGGGGTTGGGGCTCCTGGAGGGGGGTGCAAGGGGAGGACCCAAAAGCTCTTATCCTAGTATTCAAGTAAATCTCTCAGGCAGTGACCCTCAGAAGAATGTGTGATATCCTGTGACAATCTTTGAGCAGGGGTGTCAACTTGATCTTTCCTAGAGCCAGATAAGGCAGATAAGGAGCTCTCTTGTTTACTTCACTGATAGAGATTTCCTCTACAGATACAAATCTTTCCAGAAAAGGACAGCTTTCCAGAGCTACTCCTGCAGTCCCTCTGAATAGCCTTCTCTGCATCCACCAACAAAGCACAGGTGCCGTGTTCTAATCTCCAACACTGGGAACCTTGTCTTTACAGAAGCACCAGTGCAAGGACTGGTGGAGGAAAGAAGGAATAAGACGTCCTGGGCATCCAGCACAGGGTCCTCTCTTCAACCCATCCTGGCCACCTCTGCCTTAGCTTACCTGCAGGCCAATGCTTTGTGCTTGGGGTGACCAGAGGAAGCATAGGCAGCCTGGGCTATGGGTCCCTCCCACACCATTCCCACTTGGGGGAGGCTTCTGTGGGTTCTGGAAGTCAGAGCATGGGGTGTGGTGCAGAGCACCCACCACCTCTTGCTCAGAGAACCCTGCTCCCTCCCATGCAGCCGCCTGCACTGACATCTCTGAGAAGGCCTTTGATTAAAGAGACAAGTGACTTTGCCCATTCTATTGATCAGAATAAATTACTAGGAACTAATTTATGGGCCTCCCCACAGCCGATGACATGGTGGATTGTGCGCTATTGGTCAGTAAATTGGATTGTCAGGCTAGATTATTGGTTCGTATACAGTTATCTCTCATAGCAATATCAAGCAGCCCAGGTAGAGGAGTGAAATCCTTTCTCTGCTGCCAGATGCCAGGATGTCACGAGGCCTTCTCCAGGGCTGGTGGGGAGGGGCAGAGAGGGAAGAGGAGGAGAGGGGAGGAGAGGCAAGGCCTCTGTGCAGGATGCTTATTAATTAGTGCAGCATCACAGCATTAAAAGAACATTAGTGTGGAATCGTCTGCAAAGTGACAGGGAAATGACATTGTGGGCCTCCTCCTGATTCTCCAGCTATGGCTCTGCTGGGTAGAGGCAGGGAGGGGGCTGATGAGCAGACAGGGGGATGGGAAAGATAAAGGGTGAGGGGGGCTGTAAGGGCCAAGAGGAGGGGAAGGGAAAGGAGAGGCCACATTTACTGGGAGTTGCAAGCAGAGCAGGTCTGCTAAGTGCCAGCGTTGCCGAGCCCCACGCGGGGGAAATGGAGCTGCCGTTCTGCTCAGTACATCACAGCCAACGATGAAAAGTTCTAGAGCTGGGATTTCTCAGGCAATTTGGCCAGTGATGCATGGGGCAGTAGATTCTCGTGCACTCTTCCGTGCTTCTGCCAAGCCAGCAATAACAAAAACTTATTTTTTGCCAGGGAAACGGATATGAGTCAGGCAGCCCATCAGGAGTAAGGGGGGCTTTACCACGCCGCTGCGATTTGTACCGCTCGACTGTTTCCCCGAGCTCTAAAGACCTGCCAGGAGGTGACAAAGGCGAGACAATTTCGAGTTCACAGTCCTGTGTCCTCGAAGCATAACAGCATGCCATAGATGGGGACTTTCAGGGGCTGTGGGTTGCAAAGTCAGCGGTCTTTCCCCCAAGCCCACAGAGGAGAGAGCTAGGGGGTGAGAGAGAGGAGAGCAGCAGAGAGCTGAGGCGCAGCCATGAATTCCTAGCAACGGTTCACCCACAGCTCTGCTCTCATAAGATCCTGAAAGGGGGGAGTGTCGGAGTGCTATACCGGCATGGGGATGGACACTCCAAGTGAGAGCCCCTTGTGCCCTCCTGCCATGAGCTGCCAGGATCTTTGCCAACCACCTAGACCCAGAGTAGTTCAACCCCTGAAGGGCTAGGCATAGAACCCCTATTTGATCTCACTTTCTCTCTCCCTGTTGAGGCATGAGTACTGAGGTGACCTGCACTTTCTTTGAGGCATGATCAGGAACATAGATAACCTGTTCTCTGGGCTTCAGGCCTCAGGGAAATGCTCAGCTGGAGTGCTGAGCCCTTCTGACTTTAGCTATCTCTCATCTGACACTGCTAGTAACCCACCAAGTAAACCCCAGCTGGCAGGGACCCAGGGCCTCCCACTGGCTTGAGTTGCCCCTGAGAACAGCAGCAAGGAGGTCCCATCAATGTCTACAAAGACATCAAGACCACTTCCTTTCCCTTGGTGCTGCTTAGTATGCTTATTTGGATCCTGGGAAGAGACCTAGTACCCTGGATGAAAAATATTCTGTACATTGCAAAAAATAGAGGTTTCAAAGGTGAAAAGCCCTGCCTTGGGCTCTGGACGCTTTTCATGCCCACCCCCTGTTCATTCTTACTCTCCAAAAATTAAAGTCTATCCTTTGGCCATTTTAGCATGAGTTTTCATCTGGTTATTCTTCTTTTCTGCCCTCAGTTGATAAACATGAAGTCAAAAGGGAAAGACCTTTAAAACCAGAGGAAACAAGATCCAGATCCCCAAGCTAGACCCAAGGCAGGGCCACTTCTTCCACTGTGGCATGGCTATGTCCCAGCTTTCATTACAGCAGCTACATGGGGGAAAAAAAGCACATAAGCCCCCAGAGCACTAGGGCCTCCAAGATGGAAAAGTTTGCAAAGCTTGGAAAAAGAAAAGTGGGCCTGCTAGTTGGTCTATAAATTAGATACTCATTAAGAAGAGGTGGGAAGGGCTTTGGGGGCCTGTGCCTTTCGATTTCTTGTTGAGCTAGTTTATTGCTATTGTTTCTATTTCATACGTTTATTGCAAAACCAATAAAAATTATCTATTAAGAGCAGGAAACTCATCTTTTGACTTGTTGGTTGAGGTTTCTACAGAATAACCTTTAACTGGTCCAACATGTCTGCAGGAGAGCAGCATGCCTGTGTAGCTACCTCCAGAGACCAACCAAGCACACAGTAGGAATGTCTAGTCCTGGGGAAAAAGAGGGAGCGGCTGCAAAAACAAGAACTACTCCATTTAGAATTTGCCAGCTCACTATATATTTATAATGCCTGGCTGGCACTTATAACTGGCCAGGTTTGCAACTCATACTTCAGAGAAGGACTGTGTTGAAAGGGAAAGACAGATAAACATTTAATTTATGGAACTATTCTTGAAATAAATTTTTGTAAAAATGCTTCCAAATCAGAGTCATAAAATTTCTCTTCCAAGACCCCAGAAGGAAGGCTTGGGTCTTGTCTCAGCTGGAAGAAAAGGGGCTAATATTTGTCGTATGCTGATATGCTAGGTTCTGCCTGCCTCCCCCACCCCACCTCTTGTTTTTTTTTTTGTTTTTTTTTTTGTTTTTTTTTTTAATGTGTATAATCTCCATTTTACTAAAAGGGAAATAGAAGCTGGGAGATGTAAGCAATGTGCCTAGAGGCAAAGGACAATATAATCCTCAGCCTGAGAACATCAGGCCTAGAAGAATCCACGTACCACCTGTCAAGTTGTAAAGAAAGAACAAGAGGTACACAGTGTTATTCTCCCAGGCCTCTAGGATGCCCTTAGGGAAGATTCACAACCAATTGAGGGAAAATCCACCCAACTGTGACTCAAGTTAGAACTTGCCTCCAGAGTTACCAACACCCCTAAATCTAGTGAGAGGGAACCACCAGGGTCTTTAATAATCACTCTGTCAGGTCACGGGATGGTGACTAATGGGCCTAGAGGAGGAGACGGTGAAAAACACTCTAGGAAATAAATTTGGGTGATTAAATTTCAAGGCAGTTCATGGAACAGCAACCTGAGGCCTAAACTAAGCCATCAAGTTACCAAGAGAATCAAGATTTCAATTTAAACACTGCTGCTTGGGAACCAAGCCTAAGCCTGCAAAATATTAGTGTGTTTAAGAGAAGGTATCCCAAAAAAACTTTCTGAATAACCTTCCCAACCTCAGCCATTCCTTCCAAAGGGTCAACTAGCTCTTTCCTGGTTGTTATGTAATTTTAAGTTTTAAGTTAAAAAAAAATTATTGCTCACCCCAGTAAGGGAGGTAAGGGTAAGGGAGGGCCTCCCAATCAGACACAGGCCAGAACAAAGCACAAAGCTCTGAGAGACTCTCAGTTTACTTAACTAACAGAAGAGTCCAAATTCCTCCAATCCTCTGCTATTTCAATTGAATGCTGTGTACTCTGATTGGATCTCAATCCCAGACAGTCAGAGCTAATGACTGGGGTGTAATCCCCCAGCCCAAACACATCTCAGGCGCTGTTAAGCTTTACAGGTGAACACCACCAGGTTTCTAGGTCTGACACCACCCGCACTCTTCCCATACTGTCCCCACCCACCCACTCTTTATAATCCCCATGGCATCTCTTTAATTTGTTTTGTTTTGAGTAAAGCCAGGGTGGAGAGAGCTGGAGCCTGGGTCAGCCTCTGTGATGGAAGAGCCCAGGCAGAAAGAGCTTAGCAACTGCAGCTGCTCCCATCTCTCTTTCCCTCTCTTTCTCAATCTTTCTCTCTCGAGATTTCACCTCTGTCTGCCCTGGCGCCACCAGCTGTTTCCTGCAAATCCAGCTGAGACAGCTGCTGGCTCCACCATACTAAATTTCCAGGGGCCCTGGAACCCCTTGGCTGTCTTGGCCCAAATGTGGGTAAATCTCCCACGTCCAGACAAGGCTGAGATTGTTCAAAAAAGCACTTCACTAGGAAACTGGGGGGAAAGCCAAAAAAGTAAATTACAAAAACAGAGAAATTTACAGTGCACAGATTCTTTCCCTAGAATAACTCACATCTAATCCCAGAAAGTTCATTATAAGAGAATAAAAAGAGGAGAGAAAGAGGGAAGGTAGAGCTTGTTGAACACCCAGAACTCCTTGCTGTTCATATTTTCTCATTCTATAGGGCATGGGTATAGAACAAACATGGGATACTTTAGCGTAAGTTAGAGTTTAACCTCATTACCATGCCTAAAAGAACTCTGAGTGACTTTCAGAACCTGCCACCCAAGCCCCTGTCTGGATGCAGCTCTCAAATCTGGACTGTGCTGTGTCTTCTCCGCTCCCTGGTTGGGGGTCCTGACTAGACTTCTGGAAAAGACACTCCTCTATTGACCCTCTTTTTATAGAGGCTCCAGGGTGCCCCTTCCTGGAGAGCCCAATGACCCTGGTTCATCCACAAACAGACCACCTTCTCCCCAAGGCTGCTTTACTTTTTCTTAAAGTCGCCATCTTGGTGTCTTGGTTGCTTGGGCTGATGGCCACCTGGTAAGATGGTGGTGAAGCCAGTACCCCAAGAGTCTTGTTCCTAGAACTCTCACCCCTGGCTATCCCTTCAAGCACCTGTCCTACCCCATTTATTTTTTTAAATTTATTTATTGATATTTTCAGCACAGATTTTTTTATACAACAGGGTTGCGTACAACAGGGTTACATAGACATTTATGACATATCAATCATTGCAGATCACAAACAGCACCACTTCTTCATTTTACACGTATAGCCCACATTCTTAACATAGCCTGTCCTACCCCATTTAGATGCCTCCTCAGCCCCAGTGAACTTTCTGCATTCTGTCTCTACACTGGGGTTAAAAAGCACAAATATTTATCCACTATCAAGAACCCAGAAGCCCTTTCCTAGGAGCACCCCCTGAAGAGGTGAGGCATATGCTGGATAATCCTTCAGTTTACATCTCCAGATCTAGTTCCAGCCAAGTTCCATTTCCACATGCCCCATTGTTTATAGGAAATTCCCATCTGGCTGATTGATCAGTATCTCAATACCCAACTTGCCTCCAACATAATGGATCATCTCACCATTGATGGATAGCTGAGCTCTATTAGTCCACCTGTGAATTTTGGTTCAAATCCTGGTTTGTTCTGTTGCAGGAGGCTTGGTCCTCAGAGAACAAGAAACAGAGGCTGGAGTAGAATCATAGGTCTCTTTACTCACCAGTGTGGCTCAGTAAGCAAAGCTCCAGGTCTGAGCCACAAACTTAGGACATGTAAGTTCTTTTATGCATTTTCTCATTTAGGTTTTAGAAGAGAGAAGTGAATGTGAGATTTGTTTTGCCTTGTGTAAGCAGGATGCAGAAGCAGAACAGCAATTAGTCTGTATATTGTTTTTCTTTCCTTTAGCAGTTCCATGCCTTTTCTTGCTGGCTGCCCAGGGAGACCCTGCTTTGTTCACCTCAGAGGGAACCTGTGAAGAAAGCTTTATTCTTCTATGTTGTTTCTAGGCTTCTAGCCAAGAGTAGTCTTCAAGGACATAGCCAGGTTCTTGCCTCATTCTCTCCTTTTGAGACTTCTCAACAAGCTTAACAAGAAGTTCTCAATTTTTGAGATTACTTTTAGTCAGAGCCATAAAAGTGGCATATGGGGGTGGGTCCTTTTTAGCTATTGAGGTTTTTATTACTCGTTGGATTAACCCCCTGGTACACAGTATGAGGCAGCATCTGACCAGGATGAAAACTCCCATTACCTCAAATATTAAAGAGTTTAAGACAGAAGCCAATAAAGGTTTTTAGTTTTTGAATCATTTTTGGAGTATATTGCTAAAAAGGTTGTCAATTCTAGAGTTTTCTTTCAATTTATTAGCCAGGGCAGTCAGTTCCTTTGAGGCTTGGATAATGGTTCCATCAGGGGCAGTGCTAATTTGGCATAAAGGTGCAGCATTGACGCCCCCACACTAGCATCACACAAACACCTCTTTTTTTTTTTTTTTTTTTTTTTTTGTCAATAACATATCTAAAGCTAGCCTGTATGAGTTGCTATTGGTTTTGTTGTTGTTGTTTTAGGCTGTCATAAGATATAACCTGACATGTATCAAACTTGATAACAATAGGACTACTAGTTTGGGTCACATTAATGGTGAATATTGTAGAGGCCTCCTGCAGCAACTGTAATAGTCCTCCCCACAGGATAGGAACAGCCAATTGTTTCTTTATCCTAGCAGTGTAAAGTCAAATTGGAGAGACACCTAAGTGTTAAAATTAAGACCACCATAAATCCCACTAATAAGTAAATCCTAAAGCACTTATGGCACAAAAACTTAAGAGTCCAATTTTGTGGCAGGAGATGTGACGTTCCTCAACCTTCTGCCACATGTGAACCAGTCAGTGTCGGGGTGTGACTGGAGCAAGACAAATTGTCTTTTTCAAGATTAGCTTGTTTGGCTCTCCAGTTTTCCCATGAGCAGTCCGGTGAGTCGTCTCTGGAGCTCTTGGCTCCGGAGCTACATGCTTCAGGTAGCTGTGATGGATTCAGACTGCAATATCCTCGACTTTTACTGCTGTTGGGGTGGTAAGAATAACAGTGAAGGGCTCTTTCTATTTTGCCTTGAGGGGAGCCTGATTCCAGTCTTTGACCCAAACTAGGTTTTCAGGCTTATAAGGATGGATTGGGGTAGTTAAACTATCTGGTATTCTATCTAGCACCCATTTATATAGGTCATGGGTGACCTTTTTTAGTTTTCTCATAAGTGTTGAGGTACAGGGAGGCAAAGAAAACACAGCCCAACAGCAGGGAACAGCCTTTATTTAGGAATAAAACATGGAAGGAAGCACCTGACCAGGGAGAGAGCCCACAAGAGTCAGAAAGCCCCTCTCCTTATAGGCTAGGGGATTTTTATGGGGCAAGGAAGGAGGGGGGTACAAGAGTAGGAATGTAAGCTACTACTTACACTACTGGCCTGGTTATCTTGGGGCAGGGCAATGGTCAGAGGGTCTTTTCTCTTTCTTTGTTCCTTTGTTCTTGGTCCTCCTCTGGCATGATTTCATAGTCAGACCTCACAGTGCCCACAATAAGCCTATGAATATTTACTTACTTACTTACTTAATTAATTAATTATTTTATACCGCCTTCCTGCAAGCCCATGGAGGATAGGAGGGGGTCAAGCAAACATTATCGAATGGGAGAATACCCTGTTCTCTTGGTGGTAGTGCATCTAATTCTGAATAGGACTAAGGGTAAGGCTTGAACCCAAGTTAGCTTGATTTTTCTGACACATATTTCTTAACTCAGTTTTGAGAGTTTTTGTTTATTTATGGGGTTTTTTGTTTTGTTTTGTTTTTACTTTGCCTGAACTCTGTGGCCTATATGCAGAATGCAGCTTTCAAGTGATACCCAGGGCAACTGCCACATCCTGGGTGACTTTTTTTTTTTTTTTTTTTTTTTTTTTGCAGTACTGGGGATTGAACTCAGGGATATTCTACCTCTGAGCTATACCCCTAGCCCTATTTTTTATTCTTTATTTATTTTGAAACAGGGTCTCACTAAGTTGTGGAGTGCCTCACTAAGTAGCTGAGGCTGGCCTTGAACCTGGATCCTCCAGTCTCAGCCTCCCAAATGCTGGGATTACAAGCGTGAGCCACCATGCCCGGCTTTTTTTTTTTTTTTTTAAAGAGGGGAAGGTAAGACTTTTTTTTCATGTGTTTTTATTGGTGCATTATGGTCTTACGTCATAATGTATATCATGTTGACACTGACATACACACACACAGCACTTGGTGGCTCCCATGTTCCTCCCCCCATACAGAGTACTAAGATTGACAATGGGATTTTCACACATGTACACACAATTGATGCTAGTATTTCCAATAATGAACCTCAGTCTTCCGACTCCCCTTCCTTTAGACCACCTCCCTGGTTCCATTGAGGTTTCTCCTCCGTTATCTGGAGTCCTTCTGGTATCCCAGTTACTCCCTAGCTTGCGCATATTAAAGAAAATAAATATCCCTTCACTTTCTGTGACTGGCTAATCTCACTTAACATTATGTTCTGGAGGTCCTTCCATTTTCTTGCAAATGACATTATATTATTATTTTTTTATTGCTGAGTAGAATTCCATTGTGTGTATTTCCCATAGTTTTGTGATACATTCATCTCTTGATGGACACCTGGGTTGGTTCCGTAATTTGGCTATTGTGAATTGTGCTGCTATGAACATGGGTATGCATATATTACTGTAGTTCTCTGGTTTCAACCTCTTTGGAAAGATACCCAGGAGTGGTATAGCCAGATCATGTGGTGTATCAATTCCCAGGTTTCTGAGGAATCTCCACATTGATCTCCAGTGGCTGAACTAGTTTGCAATCCCATCAACTGTGTAGACAAGTTCCTGTTTCTCCTCATCCTTGCCAACATTTATTGTTATTTGACTTCTTGATGACTCCCATTCTGATTGGGGTTAGATGGAATCTCAGTGTAGTTTTGATTTGCAAATGATGTTGAACATTTTTTCATGTATCTATTGGCCATTTGTATATCTTCTTTTGGGAAGTGTCTATTCAATTCATCCTGGGTAACTTCTGTGGTGAAGGCTGGTCCTTTGTTTGACTCTATGTGCAAGGGCAGTCCATATCTAGGAATGACTTTTCTGAGTACAGCGCAGGTTACTTTTTGGGCCTTTTCTGTCCAGCAGGGGTACGCTTTTAACCATCTAGTCTGAATGTACAATGACTAGGAGGTATCATTACCCATTACATTTTGGCAGTTTGGAAAAGTCGATTTGCACATTTATAAAGGGGGCTGATCCCACAGGGAGAAAGCTCCAGTCCTTGCTTAGGAGCTTAGGATTGTTTTTTGCTACAGGTCATGCATCGCTGCACTGCTTTTTTTGCTAGAGGGGCCACATGGTGTTATGTATTAGCCACTCCCACCTTTGGAGCTCATAGGAAGGGATGTAGTCAGGTACCCAGGGCAGGAGTAGGTGCCCCAGCAGGGGGTCGGGCATTATAACGGGCTTTGGGGTGGCCCCTTTTTGCTTTATTATTGGCCTTGGAGTTTTCTTGCACCTGAGGATTGCCTCTCTTTGATGCCCTCTGCAGTGCATGATGGCCACTTTTTTTCCATTTAGATATGAACGAGGTGAAAGGCTTTTTTAATTTTTATTTTATTGTTTTAGGTCTGGAAGCCTTAGGGCAGGGGCAGTCAGCAGTTGCCTTTTGATTTGCTAAAAGGTCTGTTGTTGCTCTTTTTTTTAATACAAAGTCTTTATCTGTAGATTTGTAGAGGGGTTTTGCTGTGACAGCAAAGTTTGAAATCAGATGCAATAGAACCCTACCACTCCCAGAAATTCCAGAGGACTCTGTGGTTGGCAGGTACAGTGATAACTTGGCCTGACTCTTTTTGCCTTGCCTCCAATAGTCTTTTTCCTCTCTAGATGGTGAATCCCAGATACTTTACTTTTTGTTTACAGACCTGGGCTTTTTTTTTTTTTTTTTTTTGTGGTACTGGGGGTTGAACTCAGGGGCATTCTACCTCCGAGCTATACTCCCAGCCCTATTTTTTATTCTTTATTTTGAAACCGGGTCTCACTAAGTTGCGGAGTGCCTCACTAGGTAGCTGAGGCTGGCCGCGAACCCGGATCCTCCGGTCTCAGCCTCCCAAATGCTGGGATTATAAGCGTGCACCACCACGTCTGGCTACCTGGGCTATTTTTTTAAGAAACTTTGTAACCACAGTGTTCTAGGAAGGTGAGCAGCTAACCTGTTTTATTAACAAAGCCTTCAAGTGTTTAATGTCTGGGGAGGAGGTTATCAACATACTGAAGGAGGGTGTGGTCTAAGGAGCATGAAGAAAAAGACTTGACATCATGGGCCAGGGTTTCTCTGGTCCTTGGCTCATGGGAGCCAGATAGATGCTGAAGAAGGTGTCTTTCAGGTCCAGCCATATGAGCCAGGTCGCAGTGGCCAGGAGCACAGTGAGGCACATCTATGGGTTAAACACAATAGGATGTAGGGAGACAGTGGCTTGGTTGATGGCTCACAAGTTCTACACTGGTTGGTAGTCCTGGGTTCCAGGATTTTTGACTGGCAAAAGAGGAGTGTTCCACTGGGATTGGCATGATGTGATAATACCATGTTGTCAAAGTTTCTTTAAGTGGCCCTGGATTCCCTCCAGGGCCAGCCGGGGGATTGCGTACTGCCATAGTGGCACTAGTCAGGCATGAGGCCAAAGTTCAGTAACAGTTGGTGCCTGGAATTTGGCCACTCCAAGTTGATTGTCTTTGGCCCATACAGTTGATGAGGACTGAGTCAGTATTAATTGCTAATAAGAGTAGTATCAATTGCTAATAAGAATAAGCTATCCCTAGGCAAAACAATAAAAACCTTTTTTTTGCCTCTGGACTGTCAGCCAAAGCTACAGCCAAGGCTGACCTTGCTAAAAGTTGCATGCTAAAAGTTGCATGCTAAAAGACCGGTTGTCATAGCAACTGAACACTGAACACTGAATGCTAAAATTATAGACTCCTGAACTTAGAAAAAAATAATTACACAGACCCTCACACAAGTTTAGATCAAGTTAAAAGATGAAGCAGGCAGCCGGGCGTGGTGGTGCACGCTTGTAATCCCAGCATTCGGGAGGCTGAGACCGGAGTTTCCGGGTTCTCGGCTAGCCTCAGCTACCTAGTGAGGCACTCCGCAACTTAGTGAGACTCGGTTTCAAAATAAAGAATAAAAAATAGGGCTGGGGGTATAGCTCAGAGGTAGAATGCCCCTGAGTTCAATCCCCAGTACCGAAAAAAAAAAAAAAAAAAAAAAAAAAAAAGATGAAGCAGGTTACATTGACCCAATATTAATTAATAATAACACAAAGATAGTTAAAGTCTTAAAGCCTTTTTACTTTGAAAAAGCTACATTCCTGTGTCTTTCTTCTTTTTATTATAAAACAAGCTTTCAACATAAAAAGTAAGTCCTAGAAAATAGAGATAAGTGATGCTGAGACTTACCCAAGGACACAGATGGTCAGTACAGGCTTTGAACTTTAGGAATAAGAATAAACAAAGAACATTGTGGACTTTAAATTTCTACCATGCAGCCGCTGACCTTGTTAACTAAGTGTTACATTTTGATTAGTGATGTCAGACCTGTCTCTCCTTCTGAGGATGAACAAAAAGAGCTAACAAAAAAGGCTCACGCAGCAGAGATAACTGGTGGGCCAGTACCTGCTTTTGGTGGGAAAAGAAGGCTATTGGCTAGCCAGAATAAGAGACAAGATAATAAATTCCTATATAAAGACTAGAATTTCAGATGTGACAGTGTCTCGCTCCTGAGACACTCCATCATATCTCTCTCTGACGTGGTGCTTTCCTTGCTCTGTCCCCTTTTTATGCCTGTAATAAAACTTTGCTTAAGCTTGCAGCAGTTCCAGCTTTTATTTCTATACTAGCTGAGAACAAGAACCCATGGTGACATCATCCCAACTGTAATACAGTGAGCCACCGGACTGCAATTCTTGGCTAATGGATCCCCCTTTTTGCCCTTCAAACGGTTTCCACTTTTTTTCTTGGGGCATTTGCAGGAAGCAAATTAGCTGAGAGGCTGACACTGACAACTTTATTTTACTCTTGTCTGAGAAGGTGATGGTTACTCTGGGTTTGCTGAGGAGGTTTCGGCCCAGCAGTGGAACTAGACAATCTGGCATATATAAAAATTGGTGAATAACTTTTTTTTCTCCTTAGGGTGCACTTGTAGAGGGTGAAAAACATCTGCTCGGAGGCTTTTTCTTGTTGGTTTAATTATGTCGGCATGTTGGTTAGTGTGTGTGTGTGTGGGGGGGGTGCTATTGGACTAGTTATCACTGAATGTTCTGCCCTGGTGTCAACAAGGAACTGAAGACTATGCCCCCCATCCACTGTCCTTCAGACCAGGGGCTTTCGGGGGTTTCTGGGCCCGGTCCTCTTCAGTCATCAAACAAATCAGCCTAGCCAACTGCCGAAAGAGGAGCTGGGGAGGTGCCTGATAACTCCTCATGGGGCCCTCAGGCTTTTTTATGGCATTTATTCTTTCAGTACCAAATTTCCTTGTAGAAAGTACATTGGTCACAGTGGAGAGGAGCCCTCCTTCCTTTGAGTGGCCCTGGGCATTGGGGATGAGGGGGCCCTTGACCTGTTAATTTTTGGTTTGGCTCATCACAAAGTGCTGCACTCCAGGCTGCTGCGATGAAGTCAGCTTTTTGTTGAATTTTCTCATCTGCTTCTCGCTACCTCAAGGAGTTGGGAAGTATTTAGTCCTGCAAATCTTTCCAGCTTCTGTAGTTTGTGGTGAATGCCACTAGCACTTTGTCTGACAAAGGCAGTGTTACCCATCAGCGCTGGTGTTGGCAGTGGTGGGTGTAGTGGTGGTGGTGGAGAGAAAGACTCATCTGTGGTCCAATCAGATGTTTCTGTGGGGCTGGCACAGGAGGATGGCAGAGTCCAGGTCTCGTTCACCGGGCTGGATGGATGGTCAGATGGGCTAGTAGGTGGTGATGGATAAGGAGGTGCCAAAGATGCCAGTATGGCTGGTAGCTGCTATAGTGCCTGGGAGACATACAGCGGTGGCAGGTTTGGGGACTTTCCAAAATGGGCAGTAGTTGGGCTTCACCTGGTTGCTGCCTCCAATTTCCAGATTTTTGGTGATTAGGATCTAGGATTTGGACCTTGTGGCCTCAGGGGCAAGGGGGTTCTGAACTCATTAGAGCCAGATATCAATATAAGCAAACTGCTCTGGATGTCCTGGACTACCTGTGATTTGACCCCTAATGCATCGGAGTGTGAAATGAGGCAGCTTAATTATATCAGTGGTTTACAACTTTGGCTGCAGATTAGGATCACTTGGTGTGCTTTGTATTTTAGAAGATATTTAGGAAAAATAAATATATTTAACTTACTAAGGAGCCAGTAATAATTAACATTATATTTATATAGAAGTTGACATATATATCAACTTAACCCTTACAATTGGAATGAAATCCAGAATTTATGACTCAGTAAAATAATTCTAATTATCAGTCTGTGTAGGTTAACTGCATTGACAAAAATTTTTAAAAAAATAGCTCTAGACCTTTTACAAGCTTAGAGACCAGTCTTACTGATCAGAAATAGGCTTATAATTTGATAGACAATTGCATCTCTTTTCTGCAACAACAAAACATTCAGTTAAATCAAACAGATGTAAGTCAGATGTCAAATGACAGTGATTTTTGAATGATACTAAACATCAGATACAATGCACATTGCATAAAGAGGTCACTCGTTGGTTACCTTGCATGTATACAAAACCCATATATTTAACTTTACAAGCTCCTATGAAACATAAAGATAAACCTCAGATGCACAGCATATTTAGTCCCCAGATACATGTACTTCTGTAGTGACAGATATATAGGGTGTCAAATATATATAGTAACCCAAAGTAACATTGCTTATCCATCTCTGTTAAGTAGCTAGTTAGACATTAGCAGATGGGGTCAGCTGGAACAGACAGGAAGTCTACCTGCAGATTCCTGATTATTTTGATTTTTTCCTGTGGAAAAAAGGGGAGGAGAAACAACACATGATCACTAAAATGCAACATGAAAAGGCCAATCAATTACCCAAATGTAATGCTTATAGAGAGAGTATCCAAAGAGACTGCAAGACTTAATACTTGGAACACTGTGCCATTTTTTTTTTCAAACACGATTGCTCCAGAGTTTATCTCTGGAGTGTAACCCTGTTGCCTTTGCCACTTTTTTTCTTTTCATTTCTGGGAATGGACCATTTTAGATGCCTTTGTTTTTTAATGGAATGTGACCCCTCCCCTTTTTTCTTCTCTATAACCTTTATTTTATTTATTTAATTTATTTTAGATAAGCTTTCTATATTCCCCATCTGTGCCTCTCATTTGAGTGTTTACCAAGAAAATAAGCAAGGACTGAGGTGGTATAAAATAACTTTAAGAGCCGGTCCTGAGCCGGGCGTGGTGGCGCACGCTTGTAATCCCAGCATTTGGGAGGCTGAGACTGGAGGATCTGGGTTTGGGGCCAGCCTCAGCTACCTAGTGAGGCACTCTGCAACTTAGTGAGACCCTGTTTTAAAATAAAGAAAAAAAAAATAGGGCTGGGGATATAGCTCGGAGGAAGAATGCCCCTGAGTTCAATCCCCAGTACTGCAAAAAAAAAAAAAAAAAAAAAAAGAGCCAGTCCTGGTGGCGCATGCTTGTAATCCCAGCATTTGGGAGGCTAAGACTAGAGGATCCGGGTTGTCAGCCAGCCTCAGCTACCTAGTGAGGCACTCTGCAACTTAGTGAGACCCTGTTTCAAAATAAAGAATAAAAAATAGGGCTGGGGGTATAGCTTGGAGGTAGAATGCCCCTGAGTTCAATCCCCAGTACTGCAAAATAAGTAAGTAATTTTAAGATTTTTAACCCTGTAACATTTTTGTTCAACAGGCTATAAAACACAAGTATTTAAACCCTGACTTTGCTACAATGCAATTTACTAAGTACCCAAAGGCTTAATAAACACAAATGATTACCTTGATAAAACATAAAACCCTTTTTTTCTTAAATAAGTTTTTTTTAATAAACATCACAAAGAGCAGAAAGTCTTATTATTTTAAATATGAGCCAGGCATGGTGGCACATGTTTGTAGTCCCAGTACGTGGGAGGGTAAGACAGGAGGATCGCAGGTTCAAAGCCAGCCTCAGCAATTTAGTGAGGCTCTCAGCAACTTAGAGAGACCCTATTTCCAAATAAAAAATAAAATAGGTCTGGGGGTGTAGCCTGAAGGTAGAAGACCTATGGGTTCCATCCCCAGTACCACAAATAAATAAATAAATAAATAAATAAATAAATAAATAAATAAAAAGAACATAGGAAATTATCTTAATAAAAATGCCAAAGTTTGCCAGGCATGGTGGCACACACTTGTAATCTCAGTACTTGGGAGACTGAGACAAGAGGATCACAGGTTCGTAGCCAGCCTCAGCTACTTAGTGAGGTCCTCTACAACTTAGTGAGACCCTCTTTCAAAATAAAGAATAAAAAATAGGACTGGGGGTATATCTCAGAAGTAGAATGCCCATCGGTTCAATCCCCAGTACCACAAAAACAAAACAAAACAAAAATGCCAAAGTTTTGCTCTCTAGGCTAGTTTTTGTAAATTTTTACGAAGAGCAAATTGTTTTAAGAAAACACAATTGAGCCAGGCGTGGTGGCGCATGCTTGTAATCCTAGTACTTGGGAGGCTGAGACAGGAAGATTGCAGGTTGATGGCCAGCCTCAGCTACTTAGTGAGACTGTCCCCAACTTACTGAGATCCTGTTTCAAAATAAAGAATTTTAAAAAATAAGCTGAGTATGGTGGCGCACACTTGTAATTCCAGTACTTGGGAGGCAGACAGGAGGATCAAAGGTTCGAAGCCAGCCTCAGCTACTTAATGAGGCCCTCTGCAAATTAATGAGACCCTGTTTCAAAATAGGGAATAAAAAATAGGGCTGGGGATGTAGCTCGGAGGTAGAATGCCCCTGGGTTCAATCCCCAGTACCACAAAAATAAATAAACAAACAAATAAATAAATAATAGGGCTGGGGATATAGCTTGGAGGTAGAATGCCCTTGGGTTCAATTCCCAGTACCTAAACACACACACACATACACACACACACACACACACACACACACACACACACACACTTGGTTTAAACAGAATCAAGCCAGGTGTGGTAGCACACGCTTGTATTCTCAGTACTTGGGAGGCTGAGACCTGAGGATTGCAAGTTCACAGCCAGCCTCAACAACTTAGTAAAGCCATCTGCAACTGAGACCCTGTTCCAAAATAAAGGAATAAAATAGGACTGGGGGTGTAGCTTGAAGGTAGAATGCCCCTGGGTTTCATCCCCAGTACCACACACAAAAAAAATTAAAAACATAGAATCAAAGCCTTAAATGTGACTTTTAGAAAAAACACTTTAAATACTTTTTCTTAATGACAACCAACTTTATTACATATATAAAATTTCTTTATTACATATATAAAATTTCATTTGCCGTTTTCTTAAACCCTCTGTAATTTTTTTAACCTCCTGATCTTTGTTTTTACTTTTACCCTTATAATCATAAGCAACACATTTAGCTAAAACCCTCAAAGAGATCTTGCATGAGCTGGGAGTGACACAGCACTGGCATTTCACAAAGGGAAAACAGATACAAACAGACACATAAAGAGAGACAATCAGATGGGTCCACAAATAGAGAGATGGGAACCTCAGACAACAGATAAGCCAGAGGGACAAGAACCGGCATTTACAGATGGGGACAAGTCCCCCAGATGAGATTCCCTGGTTCCCACTTAACCGTGATTCCAGCACAAGAGGCACCACAGAAGTTCTCACAACAGGAACCAACAGAATGCCCCACCACCACCAAAAAGGGGGGCTATGTGAAGAATCAAAGGGCTGTGGTGCTCACTCCAAGGGGAATTTACTCAGATGGCCAAAATTGTCACAACTTACTGTATTCAGTTTTTGTTTTCATTTTTACCTAGAGACTGAGTTTGACCTTGATGTCCATCTCAGTCTCACACGCACTTGCCACTCACACACACCAGACCTGAAACCTGATGGATTCCAGTTTTGTATTCCTCAGACAGTATTCGGGGAATCCCCAAAAGGAGGTGATCAGATTCCTCTTCGGATATTCTGATAACAGGACCAGACTGAATCCCTACCATGATCCAGATGTCAGCGCTGGGAAATGACCTCTTCGTCTCTAGCCCAAGACCTCAGAATCTGTTAGTCCTGGAGTCAACCACCTCCAGGCAAGGTGTTCCACACGGTGGCAAAAAGGCCTTGGCACATTCCATGGCCCAACAATGACACGGGGGAATGCCAACTCCCAAGTCACAGACTGGAGGAGACAAAGTGCCCTCGGTCCTGTCTCCAGGAGCAGATCAGCCTGAAAGTGCCTCCTGGCTGGCTCCCGCAAAATGTTGCAGGAGGTCTGGTCCTCGGAGAACAAGAAACAGGGACCAGAATAGAATCGTCGGTCTCTTTATCTCTGGTGTGGCTCAGTAATCAAAGCTCTGGTCTGAGCCCCCAAGCTCAGAACATGTAAGTTCTTTTATGCATTTTCTCACTTAAGTTTTAGAAGGGAGGGGTGAGTGTGAGATTTGTTTTGCCTGGCATAAGCAGGATGCAGAAGTAGAACAGCAGTTAGTCTGTACATTGTTTCTCTTTTCTCTAGCAGTTCCTTGCCTTATCTTGAGGGCTGCCTAGGGAGGCTCTGCTTTGTTCACCTCAGAGGGAACCTGTGAAGAAAGCTTTATTCTTCTATGTTGTTCCTAGGCTTCTAACCAAGAGTTGTCTTCAAGGGCATAGCCAGGTTCATGCCTCAGTTCTATTACCTAGTAGCTGGATGCCCTCAGTTAAGTCATTTAACCTAACTGCCTTTTCTATGAAATGGGGCTAAGTGTTTTGAAGCTCCCTCTCATGTGAGAAGTTAATAAAATTACATCGATATACCATCTAGCATTTTGCCTGGCACATAATAAAAATGTTAAAATAGATACAGATATAGATACACAGATACGGTCCCTTTCCTATACAAACTGGTGTCCCACATTAACTCAGTGTCCTTCAGTGACATTATCATACCCAGAACACTTTGTCTTCACGGGGAGAAGGTGATGCCTGCAGGCTTATTCTAGATCCATGTAATCTAGACTTCTCATTATAAATTAATAAATTCAGTCTTTCAAGCTTGATTAACAGTCTTTTGCCCCTCGGACAAGGATCTGTTTCTAGTTGCACATAAAATGAGTTTTCTGAGCCCATAATAGTAAGGGTCAGACAGTGGGCCAGAAAAAATTCTCCAAGTAAATGGCTGTCCCCAGAGAAACCTCCTAGGAGATGGCCTGCTCATCACCCTCCATGATGTCTGGTCACTAGTGTATTTGACATCCCTGGATTTGATGCCTCTTTTCCCATTTGGAATTGTTCTCTGCTGGGCACAGGTTTTCACAGATAGGAGGTGTTTAGGACCTACTTGTTTTGTCAGTGTCAGGTGGGTGGGTGGACGGCTGAATGGGTCACTGGAAATTTGTACCTCTTTTTGAGGCCAGAAAGAAGCAGTGGTGGCCTAGCAACAAGGGAATCTGCCTAGCAACAGGGGTGGGAGGCAGCGCCTGCTGGAATTGTTTAGAATGGCTGACAAATCGGCAGATGGAAAAGAGATCTTTCTGGATTTTGTCAAACTGGGGTCTCAGACTAAAAGGAGAAGGGAGACCCCTAGGGATCAGGAAAGAACTGTGGGAGGAAGGGCAAACACAGAGTCAGCATATTTGAACACGTTACAAACGCAAACATTTGGAGAAGGCATAAGGCCTTTTCCAAAATGTGCTGAGGCTGAGAGGTACCCTTCCCACCTCCAGCCCGACTGAGTCGGTGGCTCAGGTGGACACATCTAAAGAGTCTGCTACTTTTCCTGAACTCCAGTCCGCAAGAGTACAACAGGATACACTTTTACATGTGCTATGGAGTCTGAAATTTGTTCCATGTAGAAAGCCACAACCCCTTGAAAAGGACAAAGACCTACATTCACTTAAAATGAACCCAGAGGCAGATTAAGCAACTTTCTAACACAGTCTGTCTAGGGCAAGAGACCATTAAGAACTCGGGGCTGGTCTGGCTTGAATCGTTTGTCTCCTTCCCTCCTTTCCACCCATCACAGGACAAGGCCAGGCCATCCCCTCCTGTGAACTCTCAAGACCCTCCCCTGAAGAGAAGAAAAATTGTCATCAGCCTTTGACCTGATTAATAATTAAACTGCTGAGTTTGAGCTGCCCCTAACAGCGAGGTGCTCCAAAACCCCAGCAAACTTTAACAAATAACCAGCCTGCTCAGGAGAGAGAGGAAGCCTTTTTCACTAGACAAACTGACAATTAGCCGCTATTCAAATCCCCCTCCAGTCCTAGCATATTGGTTCTCTTTTGAAAGTGGCTCCACATGGGGTAGAATTTTTGGCCTTGAGTTGAGAACTACTGTGCATAAAATCAAAGCAAGGAAGCCAGCAGTTGAGAGAATAGAGGCTATTTGGGGATTAGTGATTTCAGAGTTAGATTTCTAATAACTTGGTGAGTGGTGGGTTAGGAATGTCCTCCAGGAGCATCAAGCAGTCAACACCGTGGGACATGTCCTCACTTTGAACTGGAAAGCAGTGAGTCACTACCCTAGAGAGCAGAAATACAAAATGGCAGGAAATAACTGCCACACAGCAGCGCCACATGGTAATCTGCCTTTTGTAACCGCTGCAGGCTACATCCCATGCTCACAATCTTGGGGTTACATGGGAGGCCCCAAGTTTGGCTCCAAGTTTTCTCCCCAAAGAGCCACAAATATAGGCGCCCCCACATTAGGGAACACATTGACAGAGAACAAAGGGAGGAGAGTGGATGAGATACGGGAAGAAAAAGGAGGGGGCAGGCATTCAAACTGCTCATTTTCCCCTAGGAAGCATAAGGCCCAGCCACTACGGTGGGTGAGCAAAGCAAATTGGTAATGGGTGATCCAGATTGCAGTGCAGAGTCTTGCCTGCTTTCCAGGCACTTATTGAACTTTACAACTCTTTTGGGGGTAAGGCACAAAAACCCAGGGTTTCTTATTGACCAGTTGGGGAGAGGGAGTCTGAGCTGGCTGGTCCAGGTCTGTGCTTCTTCACAAGACTCTATTGTAGTCTATTAAGGGATTGCTTTTAATGAATTTTTTTAAAAGGCAGTGGTGGGGGGTGCTGGAAAATCATGACATTTTCAGCAGCTATAGCAGCTTCAAGATTGCAAGAGCCCAACCTACAAAACTCGGTTTTTCAGGGATGGATAAGGCAGACAAGAGAGATCCAGAGGTTGCCACTTATCCTAGATACCGGAAGGGGAAGGATGAAGTTTTAAGAGGATAAATTCCCCTCTTATTCATTCATTTATTCATTTATCTATCTATCTCTCTAATCTATCTATTTATTTTGTGGTACTAGAGATTGAACCCAGGGGTATTCTATGTCTGAACTACAGCACCCAGCCCTATTTTATTTTTTATTTTGAAACAGGGTCACACTAAGTTGCAGAAGGCTTCCCTAACTTGCTGAGGCTAGCCTTAAATCTGTGATCCTCCTGTCCCATCCTCCCAAGTACTGGGATTCCAAGCATGCACCACCACACCCAGCTCTTTCTTATTTATTCGTTTATGTTTTGTTTGGATTGAAGGATAACTTACAAATAGTTAAAAGGATGGTTCATAAGTTCATGGTCTAGTGAAAAAAATATATATATATACATTTATTTTTGGTGGCACTGGGGATTGAACCCAGGGGCATTCTACTCTGAACTACACTTCCAGCCCTATTTTATTTTTAATTTTGAAACAGGGTTTCACTAAGTTGCAGAGGGCCTCACAAATTTGCTGAGGTTGGCCACGAACCTGCGATCCTTGTTTCTCAGCCTCCTGAGTACCAGGATTATAGGCATGTACCACCAAACTCGCATACTCATTCAATCACTAGCCAGGTCAAGTGGAAAGCATGATCACCATCCCAGAAGGTCCTCTGTGTCCTCTCACAGTCAATATGCATCCACTCCCTCCCCAAAGTGACCACTATTGTACTCTGTCTACACTATTCTTCCCCGATTTTGAACTTCATGTAAATGAAATCACTTAGTATGCATTCTTGTGTCCACTTCCTATGCTCAACATATCTGTGAGAGTTGTCTATGTTGTTGTGGATATCAATAGTTCATTCTCTTTCATTGCTGTGTGATATCCCATTGTATAAACATACCACACTATCTCTTCTACAGTTGAAATATTTGTGTTACTTCCCATTTTTGTCTATTATACATAAAGCTGTTTTGTGTATCTTGTACATATCTTATGGTGGACATCAACACTAACTTCTGTTGGGTATATATGCAAGAGTGGGATTGCTGGACCATTTATTTATAAACAAAATGACTTGGATTCAAAGCAGGAAAAGACCTTGGCTGTCTTCTTCACAGCTATATCCCCAGAGCTTGTTGCAAAGTAGGTACTCAGTAAATAACTTTGGAAAGAATAAAAGAATATTGATAAAAAATGTCAATTTTTCAAAAATTAATGTATACATTTGATGTGATTCTAATTGGATAACAAGAAAGTTTTTATTTGAAGGGAACATTGAATGAAATTATCTTAAAATTATATAGAGGAATAAATGCTTTAGAATGGCAAATAAAAATATGAAAGATAAAAATAAAGGGTGAGACTTGTCTTCCAAGATATCAGGCTATACCATAAAGCTGTTGTAATTAAATCAATTTGTTATTGACATGGGAATAGATAAATGGATCAGTGGAATAAAATAGAGAACCCAGAAATAGACCAAGTGTGTATTTGAGAATTTACTATATGACATAGTTGGTATTTCAATTCCATGAAAAAGAATGGATTATTTAATAAATGGTCAAGACAACTTCCATCTGGAAGAAAATAAGACTGGACCCCTATTTTATACTACATACAAATATAAACTCCATATAGATTAAATACAAATGTAAGAAATAAGACAATAACAATCTTGAAAATTTAGGAGGCTACATGTTCAATATAGAGACAGGGGGGGGGTGCTTTGTAAACCAAGATTGGAACTCCAGAAGCTATAAAACATTTTACCATGTAACAATAAAAAACAACTTTCATACAGCAAAATATAAAATAAACAGTCAATAGACAAACAATAGATTTGTACAGGAGAGATGAATAGTTAAAAACAACAATAAACAAAAAGGTTTTATAGATAAACAAAAGGGAAACAAATAATCCAATAGAAAAACAAGCAAAGGATATCAGGAAGCACCTCACAAAAGCACATATTTAAATGTTCACCATGCATAAGAAAAAAAAGCTCATAATTATTAGTATTCATAGAAATGCAAATTAAAATATGAGATATATACATTTCAGACTAGCAAAAATTAAAATAAGGGTATTTCCATTGCTGGCCAGGATGCAGGGAAAACAGTTTTTGCATTGCTGATGGAAATGTAAATCCCTACAACCTTTTGTAATCTGGCAACATCTTTAGAAACTGAAATACATATTTCTCTGACCCCACTCTTATATCCAATAGAACTGAGAGCACTAGTACATAGATATATATGTGGATATGTATATATGTATATCAGTATTGTTTATCTGTATTGGTCCTCATCTCCAACTCTGGCTAAGAAATAGAAACAAATAGCTGGGTGTGATCATGCACACCTGTAATCCTAATATCAGGGAGGCTGAGACAGGAGGATCACAGGGTCATGGCCAGCCTCAGCAACTTAGGCTGTCAGCAACTTAGTGAGACCCTGTTTCCAAATAAAAAAATTAAATAGGGCTTGTAGGTAGAGTGCCCCTGGTTTCAATCCCCAGCACCATAAAAATAAATAAATAAATAAATAAATAAGTAAGTAAATAAGTAAATAAATAAATAAATAAACAAAGCAACAAATTAAAACCTATTAACAGGGACCAAGTGGTATGCTAGTTAAAACTGGGGAAAAGCCCTGGTTTTTAGTGTTTGCAGATTTCTAAATTGTAAATCCTCCCACCAAGCCTGATTTCAAGCTATCAGCCTGATGTCATTGAATTCTAGATTGGCAATTCAGGTGATGATATGAACAACGTGAGATGTAGACAATCAGTTCTAAAAAGCCGGGGCTCCAACATCCCCATACCTGGCCTAAATTATAGCACAGCCACATCTCTGATTCTTAGGCAGTCCTGAAGAACGAGGTGGTCCTGTAGAAGTCAACCTGGTGGATTTCCAAGAGGCAAGAGGGAGTAAAATGTGTAAGATGACATCATTTTATTTTTGTATAATATATTTGACAAAATCTATATTTGCATGTGTATGTTCTATTTGTTTATGATTATATGAGTTTGAGATGATGAGGAAGAGAGCTAAGGAAAAAGAGTAAACAGAAAGGACGCATTTATATTACATGTATGTAATATACTTGTTACACATATGTGTATAGAGGTAAAATTCTTTTTAATTGAAAAAGAAAGAAAATATATTGCATCTCTGATACATGTCCAGTTCTATATTAGGCCTTTCTGTACCAGGAATTTGGAAATATAGGAACATGTGAGACATGGTTTCATTTAATTTAGCTGGAAATATGAAAGAAAATAGAGAGCAACATATTATTTTCAAATAGGTGTGAAATAAGTGCCACAGCAAAGGAGAAGCAAAATAAAATAAGAGGGAGCCTTTTTTTTTTTTTTTTAACTAAGGCCTTCCTTGTCCTAAGCTTGCTGCCAGGTCTTCTTGCCAGAGGCCCCAGGACCAGCCTGCTTTCTTCTCCTTGTGGTGGTAACTTTGCCAGCCTCCCCAGTTCCCCCTTCGTTGCTGCCCTCAAAGACAAATGCATTCTATTTTAAAGCTTTTACTGCTGTACTGCTACTGATTTACTGCTAATCGCCATGGAAACAGACCTAGAAAATATAAAGAACATAATTGAGGAAGCCACACATAGTTATAGTCAAGAATCTTCCAGGTACCACAAGGTTTTGTTCCGGGGCCTGGCTCTTGACTCCTTTCTAATACTGTTACTGGAAGCCCTCACTGGGCGCTCCGTCCTCTTTAGTTCTCTCAGTTTCTTTCTCCTCTCTCTTTCCAGCTTCCTGGCTCAAGCTCTCTCTCTCTCTCTCTCTCTCTCTCTCTCTCTCTCTCTCTCTCTCTCTCTCTCTCCCTCTCCCTCTCCCTCTCCCTCTCCCTCTCCCTTCCTTCTCTTCATCCCTCCCTCTCTCTTTCATCAAACAAGACCTTCCCTGAAT
Source organism: Graphiurus murinus (assembly GCA_004027655.1). NCBI lineage: Eukaryota > Metazoa > Chordata > Mammalia > Rodentia > Gliridae > Graphiurus > Graphiurus murinus. The sequence continues at coordinate 42,339 of PVLC010004854.1, read as the reverse complement.
CAGCTTTCCCTTGGGGAAAGGTCCTTTCACCCCACAGGGTTTCTGGTCTCCCAGTCCTCTCTCTTACAGGGTTTTCACCTCACTGACAAATAGGTCAGACAGGTACTCTGTGTGCCTCCAAGCTAAGGATTAGCTAAAGCCCAGTAAATCCCAACTTAGTGAGACCCTCAGCAATTTAGCAAAACCCTGTTTCAAAATAAACAGAAAAAGGGCTGGGGGTGTAGCTCTGAGGTAGAATGCCCCTGGGCTCAATCCCCAGTACCACCTTGCCCCCTAAAAAAGAAAACTCCAAAATATGTTTTTCTCTTTTCTAGCTTGTCCTGGCCTCCCTGGAATTAAATTACCTCCGACCCTATTAATAAAAACCACTTCTTTTTCCTATGTAAACAAGCCTTCTGGCCATTTTCTTGTGTAATTCAGTATTTTATGTAAATGTTCTGGGAAGCTAAATAAACGTAAAGTTCCAATGGGATCCATTAAAGATATTGAGCAGAGAGTTTTCAAAAAGCTGGGTTTAAATTCGAGATGGCAAAAGCTCTCCTCTCAAGCTGAATGTGGTGGCACACGCTTGTAATCCCAGCATTTGGGAGGCTGAGACTAGAGGATCCGGGTTGTCGGCCAGCCTCAGCTACCTAGTAAGGCACTCCACAACTTAGTGAGACCTTGTTTCAAAATAAATAAAGAATAAAAAATAGGGCTGGGGGTATAGCTCAGAGGTAGAATGTCCCTGAGTTCAATCCCTAGTACCACACACACACACAAAAAATCGGACTGGGGGTATAACCTGGAGATAAAATATGCCTCTGGGTTGAATTCTCAGTACCAAAAGATAAAAACAAAAATTTTCAAGCCAGGTGTGATGGCATGTGCAAGGCCTTGGGTTCAAATTCAAGCACCCAACCCCCTCCTCCCCAAAAAGGTAGATAGAGTTGATATATTTGAGGAAAGCACTAACCTTCCCAGGCAAATATCTGCTTATCTGCTCATATAAGGTTGGTTTGTTTTTTACTTACTTTTGTTTGTTTGTTTGTTTTGCAGTACTGGGGATTGAAACCAGAGCATTCTACCTCTGAGCTACATCCTCAGCCCTATTTTATTTATTATTTTGAAACAGGTTTGCTCAGGGCCTCGCTAAATTGTTGAGGCTGGCTTTGAACCTGCAATCCTTCTGTATCAGCCTCCCAAATACTAGAATTACAGGTGTGCGCCTCCATGCCTGGCTCGCATAAGGTTTTTAAAAACCTACTTCTTTAGCTGAGCGTGTTAGCACACGCTTGTAATCCCAGCATTTGGGAGGCTGAGAACGGAGGATCCGGGTTCGAGGCCAGCCTCAGCTACCTAGTAAGTCACTCCGCAACTTAGTGAGACCCTGTTTCAAAATAAAGAATAAAAAAGGGCTGGGGGTATAGCTCGGAGGTAGAATGCCTCTGAGTTCAATGACCAGTACCGAAAAAAAAAAAAAAAAAACTCTCCTCTCTAGAGCAGAGGATACTCACTAGATTTCTGGACAACCTAGGGGGATGAATACCAAACCAATGGAGCAAGACAAAAGGTAGGTAGCCCGCTGGTGGTCTCAGGTCCCATGGCAGGGCTTGGGAGGTGGGGCCCTCAGACGGCTCGGGGGACTCTGATGGACTGAGAGGCTTCTCTGGGTAGAAAATTCTTCAGGGGCTGGAGCTTACTGAAGACAAAGGCTGTCAGGGCCAACTGGGATTTACTGGGCTTTAGCTAATCCTTGGCTTGGAGACACACAGAGTACCTGTCTGGCCTATTTGTTGGTAAGGTGAAAACCCTGTAAGAAAGAGGCCTGGGCGAACAGAAACCCTCTGACGTCAAAGGACCTTTCCTCAAGGGAAAGCTGGTGGCAACTCAGGAAAGGTCTTGTTTGATGAAGTTTGCCCCAACAGCCATTGTCTGGGGATTGAGCCCAGGAGCACTCTACCTCCAAGCTACACCCCCAGCCCTTTTTCTGTTTATTTGAAACAGAGTTTTGTTAAATTGCTGAGTTGCTTACTAAGTTGCTGAGGTGGGCCTCAAACCTGTGATCCTCCTGTCTCAGCCTCCCAAGTACTGGGATTACAGGCATGCACCACCATGTCCAGCTTTATTCATTTTATTTTTTGGAGTGGGGTCTTGCAGGCTGGCTCGAATTCCTGAGCTCAAAGTGATCCTCCTGTCCCAGCCTCCTGAGGAGTTAGAACTACAGTAGCAGGTTCCTGGCTCAGAGTTTAGAATCTTAACGGTCCAATGAATGCCACCGAGCCCCACTGGACAAGGGGGAACCAGCCACTGTGAATTAAGGGTAAGCATTCAGGCTGGGCTTGTGGGAAAGATTTCATCCCTCTGACATCTCAGCAGCCTGAAATGGAGGTGAGAACACACAGACAACCCCACAATTGATGAGTGATAGTCTCAGACAAAGGCCAACTGCTCACTGCTTTTATGTTTTATCTTGATTTTAGCATCACTGTCTTCTTGACTACAAAGTAATTGATGTAAACATGTCAAATGTTATAGAAATATGCAAGGTAGAAATTAAAATTCTCTCCCTCAGAGTGCACGTATCTAGATTGCTTTCTCTGCAGATATGAACATTTAATATTTGCACATATATGCAAGGTTTTACAGTGTTAGTACCATAAAGTCACAGCCATTTGGAACTTTAGCAACCTTAAATTTAAAAATAGGTACTGTGTCCCCTCACCTCACCCATGTGTCATTTATTTTTTTGTGTGTATAGTACTGGGGACTGAAGGTAGGGGCATTCCATATAGGTGAGCTATACCCCCAGCCCTTTTTTATTTTTTTGTTTTTGAACCAGGGTCTTGCTAGGTTGCTGAGAATCTTGCCACATTGCTGAGGCTGTCCTTGAACCTGTGATCCTCCTATCTCAGCCTCCCCACCCACCCCGGCAAGTACTGGCATTCCAGGCATGTGCCACTGTGCCCAAAAACACATGTATAATTTAAAATAGAAATACTAAACAATGAAACAAAAAATTAAAGTTTTGATTTTTTTTCCTTTAATAATTATATCAATGCTTTTTAAATTTTTTCTTTCAAAAAGTTTTTTTTTTCCTTTTTCTTTCTTAGTGCCCCAGCATATGCCTGGTTTGAAAATTAGATAACCTAACAATGACTACAACACACATTATGTTGCAACTTGGTTTTTTTTTTTTTTTCCCACATAAAATATCTTAGGCATCTGTCTGTGTCAATATCTAAGCATTAGTGTGACTGGCAGGTGTGGGCTCCTCTCTAGAGAAAAACAAGGTTCTTCAAATGCCAGTTCCTGTAACCAAGGGTCAGGATCTTGGAGGAATTTTTATGGCTTTAATAAATTAGCATTACAACCACAGGCAAGGAGGGTTTCTCCAGATTCAGATTTGAGTTCACAAGCAACTGATTCCGTCAAACCTTTATGGGAAGAGGTGAGATATAAATTAACTTTCATTTATTTACAGATACTTCAGCCCAGGAGCAGTGAATATCATAATTAGAAGTGAAGGTAAGAATCAGAGAAATTCATTAGTACAAGTTTTTCCTTTGTTATTTCTGTTAGGAAATTTAGAATTGGATTGTGTCTTAAATTGATTATTTAACTATTACTTTAATATAGTGCTTTTGCCACTGATCACTAATTGTATTGTGTTGTGGACAGAGAATGTTATTTGTATGCTATCTGCTTTTTGGCATCTCCTTGGATCCTGCTACAGCTTAGAATGTGATCATTCTTTGTAAATATTCCACACATGTGCATGAAAAGAATATAAATTAATACTGCAATTTTGTAATTTTCCCTGGTGTTGGAATTAGAAATGGGGTTGAAACAAAAAAGTTTTGATTTTTTCCCTTTAATAATTATTTCAATGCTTTTTTTTTTTTTTTTTTTTTTCAGTACTGGGGATTGAACTCAGGGGCATTCTACCTCCAAGCTATACCCCCAGCCCTATTTTTTATTCTTTATTTTGAAACAGGGTCTCACTAAGTTGCGGAGTGCCTTACTAGGTAGCTGAGGCTGGCTGAGAACCTGGATCCTCTGGTCTCAGCCTCCCAAATGCTGGGATTATAAGCGTGCGCCACCACACCAGGCTTATTTCAATGCTTTTTAAATTTTTTTTTTCCAAAAAGTTTTTGAACTTTGGAAAGTAGACATTTCGTTTACTATATTATAAGGAAAATAGAAACCAGAGCTAAGGACTACTAAAGTAAAAAAACTTTTTAAAGTTTTTAAACTCTTTAAAGTTAAACCATATTACATGTGTTCTTCTTGTGACTGCCTGTTTGCATCGTGGTGTGGTGGCAGAAAACACTTACACCCAAAATGTCCCATGTTCTGGTCATCAGGAACATTAATAAAGTAGGAAGCTTAGAGAGGGACAGGCTGCTCCTCAGCCAGGCTTAGAGGCAGAGGACCTCAAAGGGTGAATGGCAGCCTCCAAAGGAGAGGAAGCAGGGGGAGTACCTGTGTCTGCAGCAAAAAAGGAAAAGGAGAGTTTTGGGTGAAGAACACTGTGGAAGGTAGCAGTTGGTCCTCAGAAAGGACTGAGCAAGCAGCAGCAACGTTCATGTGAATGAAACTTGCTCATAGCTTTATTGTCTGGAATAGCCAAACTGGAAACAACCCAAGTGTCCATTGTCAAATAAATTACAGAACAGCTTTAGCACGAAATACCATACAACTATTAAAAAGATTAGAGAGGTTGTAAATGTGCTGATATGAAAAAAGTACTGGGATATATTAAGTGAAAAGAGCAAAGTGTCCAATAGTATGTATATAATAAAATCCCATTTGTTGTGTGGGGTGTTTTTTTTTTTTTTAGTAATATTTACTTACAGACTTTTGTATGTACACAATGTCTAGAAGGAAATAGAGATGCCCCTTGACTCACAGTGGGGTTACATCCCAATAAACTCATTGTAAGTTGAAAATACTGCATGTGGAAAATGTTTAGTATACCTAACATACAGAACATCTTAGCTTAGCAGCATGTACACTGTAGAGTATTGGTTGTTTCCCCTCATGGCTGATTGGGAGCTTCAGCTCACTGCCACTGCCCAGTATCCATTAAAAATATTATAACTGGGTGTGGTGGTACAAGCCTGTAATCCCAGTACTTGGGAGGCTGAAAAAGGAGGATTATAGGTTCAAAGCCAGATTCTTTCAACCGGTCTCTGTCCTATCAGTTACAGTTGTCCTGAGCATTTGCTTAAACCAACACATACTTTAATTATTATGCAGGAGGGAAGCTGCAGCCATTCTTTGACTAACAAACAACCTGAAAATGTTAGAACTTCTAGTCCTAAAGCCAGCTAATCCTGGGTGAGTCACATATAACCTCCTGGTACCTGTAACATAAAGCCAGCAGGATGCATAATTTCCCAAGCCCTACAGAGATCGGATGGTGGGGGCTGCACAAAGAGGGGGCAGATTTCATGAGAGAATTCAATCCCAGAGCCAGGAGCTTTGGGTATGGGCGCCTCATGGGTCGGTACATCTGTGGACACCTGTTGTTTTGCCATTTGTTCTGCTGAATTAGAGATACCCAGAATCCCTGAGGCGGGCCCCTTGACTTTCACACCTGTCCACATCTGAATCTTTCATTTGTGATCTAAGCCAGCAGCACTCTAAGGGCCTCTAGAAAAATCAGACCTGGCATTTCTAGGCTATGCTCTACAAAACAAAAACAAAGCACATTTTTCTGCCCCTGACTACCCAGGAAAGACTGGCTCCTGCTCTGGTCATAAGAAGAACACAAAGTGAGAATTTTGTGCTTGGAAGAGTTCAGAAAGAGAACATTATGGTACAGAGGATATGAGGCCCCAGCAGGGAAACTGCAAATTCTGGGGGAATCTTGGCATGGATGGTTGGGACTTACCACATGCTGAGATCTCAGACTGAAGCCTGCTTCAAGAGTGAAGAGAAAAGAGAAAGCAGTTTTGGTGAGTGGCCTGGAGAGGGCTGGGGTGAAGGAACCCCAGAGTGGCTAGCCAGGGTCTTTCAAATGCAAAGAATGTTCTCAGACTTATTTGAAGTAATGCATTTTTCTATGTCTCCGGTTATTTCTGGTAGGGAAACTGAGGGCCTAGGATGGAGAAGCTGGGGAAAGAAGGCCAGAAGAAGGGCACTGACTAAGATCTAGGACAGGAGTAAATGACCAGTGGGTGACTCTTAAAACTTGTAAATGTCTAGATATCACCTAGGCTAGTACTACTTCTATACCATGTATGTCCTCTTGCCCTAGGAAATTCCTTTTGAGGAATAATCCTTGTATCAAGAAATCAAGCTGGGCATGGTGACACACACCTATAATGCCAGTACTTGAGAAGCAGAGACAGGAGGATCACAGGTTCAAGGACAGCCTCAGCAACTTAGCAAGACCCTATTTTTAAAAAAAAAAAAATTAGGACTGGTGGTATAGGTTGGAGGTAGAATGCTTCTGGTTCAACTTTCAGTACCAAAAAAAAAAAAAAAAAAAAAAAAACCAGGAAATCCCAAGAAAACACACAGTATGGGGAACTGACTGAGTTGTAGAAGCTGGCCCCCATAAAGATGTTCCACACCAAAGATAGTGGACAAATGTTTCAACACCCTTGGATGCTTCCTAATTCTGAAAATAGCCTTAAGACATTCAGAGCAGGTAAATAAGGCATTTATGCAAATATGCTAAGCACCTACTATAATGATATGAACAAAGGACAGTTATAACAGGTTAATAAGTACGGATCATCATCATGAACATTTATTAAGTACCTAATAGATGCCAGACACTATTATAAGCACTTTATATGTATTAACTGATTCAATACAAACCACTGAGATGGGTACTATTACTATTTCCACTTTACAAATAAAGAATCTGAAGCATGGAGAGGTTAAGTAACTTCTCAAAGATTAACAGAGCTGAGATTCAAACCTAGGCAATCTAACTTCAGAGCCCATACTCCTAACCACTCTTGTATATTGCCTCTTCAGATAAGTAGTCAGAGCCCTATCCAATTGAAGCTTTCAATCTAGAAAAAGACATATATACAATAAATCATTTCAGTGTAAGTTCATACATATTACAGTAAATTCATAATATACGTAAGGAGCAACCAAGTCTCTTCAGGGAAGTCAGGGAAATTTTTACTAGCAGGACAAATAGCCCTACAAATGGCTCATATAAAAGCCCAGAAGCATGACTGAGGCCGGTGTGTTCACAGAACGACCAATAGCATTGTTCTGAATGGCTTGCTATAAAATGCACAGGGAAGTCAGGCACAGTGGCACAGCCTGTAATGCCAGTACTTGGGAGGCTGAGACAGAAGGATTGCAGGTTCACAGCCAGCCTCAGCAACCTCATGAGGTCCTCTGCAACTTAGTGAGACCCTGTTTCAAGATAAAAAAGAAATTAAAATAGGGCTGCGAGTGTAGCACAGAGGGAGGAACAGTGTGACACACAGCCCAGATTGTGGATTTCTTAGTGTGGCAACTTTTAAAATTCATTTGGTTTTTTTTGTATGATTTTGTTGTTGGTGATGTTTTTCTTTGACTTTGTCTCCCTGTAGGGGATGAGTTGGGGAATGGCATGCTCAGATTTGTATAGTTTAGGCTGCAATGTAGAAGATGGATTGAAGAGCAAAATTTAAGACAAAAGACCAATTTGGAAGCTGTTGCAAGAAACTTTGTAAGAGCTGATTAGGTTCAGCTGAGGAATAGAAATGATTTTTGAGTATTCAAAATATATATTTCTCTAAGTTCTACAAACCAAAAAGGGAAATATAAACAATTTAGAAGAAAATGGGTGAAATATAGGACTAGGCAATAACAAAAGAAAAATCCATATAGGCCCCCCAAAATGTACAAATAGATATTCAACCTAATAATTAAGAGAATACAAAATAAAACAATGGTGGCCCATTTTTACTCTTCAGAATAGAAAAACCAAAAAAGGATGACAATATCAAACACTGGAGTGGACACGAGGAAAACAGTGTTCTCACACATTGCTGTTGGGACTGTAAATTAATTTAACAATTTACGGAAAGCAATTTGGCAATATATAATAAACTTGATAATGCATGTACCTTATAACACATTAATTTCCTTTCTGATCATATAACCCATAGAAGTTCTTGCACATGGGCACAAAGAAACATGTACAGAGATGTCCAAGTCAGCATTGCTTGTAATGAGAAAATGAAATGTGGCATATAAACTACATGCATAAATATACATGTATGAGCTGGACATGGTGGCTCACGCTTATAATCCCAGCATTTGGGAGGCTGAGACAGGAGGATCGCAGGTTTGTGGCCAGCCTCAGCTACCTAGTGAGGCATTCCACAACTTAGTGAGACCCTGTTTCAAAATAAATAATAAAAAATATGGCTGGGGGTATAGCTTGGAGGTAGAATGCCCCTGAGTTCAATCCCCAGTATCACAAAAAATAAATAAATAAATATACATGTATGTATATTGTAAAAAAAAATACAAAAATTCATAGTCATTCTTGATGATCAAATATATGAATATGTAAAAAAGAAATTAGAGGACTTGAAAATCAAAATAATTAGGAAAGGAGGTATGAATCTGTGGATGACAGTTAAAAAAAAAAAAAGACTAGCTATGTTATAATATAAAAACAAAAAGACCAGAAAATAACTAGATATTAAGGCATGGTGGCATACACCTGTAATCCTAGTACCTGGGAGGCTGGACAGGAGGATCACAGGTTCGAAGTCAGCCTCAACAATTTAATGAGACCCTCAGCAACCTAGCAAGACCCTGCTTCCAAATAAAAAATAGAATGGGGCTGGGGGTATAACTTGGAGGTAGGATGCCCCTGGATTCAATCCCCAGCACCACCACCAACACACACACACACACACAGAAAAAAAAAAAAAGAAAATAACTAGATAAAAATAACTAAATTAACTGTGAATTCAAAGTGGTGAATATATGTTTATAATACCTTTTATATTTCTAAAAAGACTCAGGGGCCGGGCGTGGTGGCACATGCTTGTAATCCCAGTACTTGGGAGGCTGAGACTGGAGGATCTGGGTTTTCAGCCAGCCTCAGTGACTTTGTGAGGCCCTCTGCAACTTAGTGAGACCCTGTTTCAAAATAAAGAATTAAAAATAGAGCCGGGCGTGGTGGCACACACTTGTAACCCCAGTACTTGGGAGGCTGAGACCTGAGGATCCCGGTTTTCAGCCAGCTTCAACTACTTAGTGAGGCCCTCCGCAATTTAGTGATATCCTGTTTCAAAATAAAGAATAAAAATAGGGCTGGGGGTGTAGCTCAGAGGTAGAACGCCCTTGGGTTCAATCCCCAGTACCACATAATAATAATAATAATAATAATAATAATAATAATAATAATAATAATAATATAAATAAAATGACCAATAAATAAGTAAATGAAATATAAAATGACCAATGACTGTTGTCTACCAAAAATATAGGTGCTGGAGGTATCTCTTGGTGGTTGAGCACTTGCCTAAGATGTATGAGGCCCTGAGTTCAATCTCCAGCACTGCAAAAAATAATATACATACATACACACACATATACATATACATATACATATACATTGCACATGTCCTTTGATCCAGCAATTTCTCTTCCAATGTATCTTCAAGTGTTCACAAAGATACAAATATGTATTATAAAGGTATTCATTGCAGCCTTATCAGTAGCAAAATACTGAAAGGAACCTAGTTCAGTGATAGGGAACTAGTTAAATGATGGTGCATCCACACAGTAGAATATCGGGCAATTGGGAAGTCTGAATTACATACACAGGATGTGCTATAAGTTAAATATGCCCTACTATCTGGGTTCAAATCCCAGCATTGCTACTCAGCAAATCTGTGACCTTACCTGTGTTACTATGCTCATATGTAAAAGGGAAGGATGAGAGTATCTAACTTTTTGTGAGTTTTAGATGAGTTAATACAAGTAAAGCACTTAGAACAGTGTGTGCCATGTGTAAGATTTAGCTATTGTTGTTGTTACTAGTAGCAAACTGGTTTTGTTACCTGGTAGAACTGTTAACTTACAGGAGCAAGAGTCTAGTCTGCTCATCATACTCCACAAATACTTGGAGTCAAATTGTCGGGAAAATAGGTTTTATCCAAAGCCAGCTTTGAAGGAAGACAGAGGAAATTTTTTTGTTTCAAATCACTATCTTCTTCAGTGAACTCAAGGGCAAAGGAAGCTTTTTTTTTTTTTTTTTTTTGCCACTACACCTGGCCAAGGGAAGCTTTTATAAGAGATGGCAAAGTGGATAAAAGGCAAGAAATATGCATATGCAAATTTGGTTAACCAGGAAACCTGTCAGTCTACTGCTTCTGAGTCTATCCCCTAGCCTTTTAGCCCTTACTCTCCGTATGAGGAAATGTAGGAAAAGAAATTATCAGGAAGTTCAAAAGTTAAAACAATTTGGAGCTTTTAATATCAAAAAAGTCTGTTTTCGTATGGCATAATCTCTAAGATACATTAATGAAAAATTCAAGTCACAGAACAGTATATGCTTTTATTATATTGTTATATAAACAAAAGGAGTTATTTGCATGTATATCCTGCAATGAATATTTTTATACATCCGTGTGTGTGTGTGTGTGTGTGTGTGTGTTTTATTTTATTTTATTTTTTGCAGTACTGGAGATTAAAGGGCCTTGGGCAAATGATCTACCACTGAGAGTACCTCCAGCACCTATATTTTTGGTAGACATTGGCCATTGGTCATTTTATTTATATATTTATTTATTTATTGTAGTACTGAGAATTTAATCCAGAAGCATTTTACCTCTGAGCTACACCCCAGCCCTATTTTATTTTATTTTTGAAACAAGATCTCAGTAAGTTACTGAGGGCCTCACTAATTTGCTGAGGCTAGCTTCGAACTTGTGATCTTCCTGTCTCAGGCTCCTAAGTACTGGGCTTACAAGAGAGAGAGAACTTTTCTCTTATTTGTAAAAGTTGTACAGTCAGGCATGGTATCGCAAACCTATAATCCCAGTACTTGGGAGGCTTAGACAGGAGGATCACAGGTTCGCAACCAACCTCAGCTACTTAGTAAGGCCTTCTGCAACTTAGTGAGATCCTGTTTCAAAATAAAGCATAAAAAATAGGGCTGGGAGTGTCACTTAGAGGTAGAATGCCCCTGAGTTCAATCCCCAGTCCCTCAAAAAAATTATATTTTACTAAGTACATATATTATTTTCGTGACAAAGTACATACATACCTATATCTATCTATGTGTATCTATCTCCTAAACAAAGACCAATGGAGCTGGTACATACCAATGGTGGTACATGCCTGTAATCCCAGTACTTGGGAGACTGAGACAGGAGGATTGCAGATTTGAGGACAGCCTCAGCAACCTAGAAAGATCCTGTTTCAAATTAAAAATAAAATAGGGTTGGGGTGTGGCTCGGAGGTAGAATGCCCCTGGATTCAATCCCCAGTACCACTACCAAAACAAAACAAAACAAAAACAAAGAAAGACCAATGGTTTTATTTTTGTTTGTGGTGCTGATGATTGAACCCAGGGACATTCTACCTCTGAGGTATATACCCAGACCCATTTTATTTTTTTATTGGGAAACAGGGTCTCACTAAGTTACTGAGAGCCTTGCTAAATTGCTGGCTTCGAACTTGTAATCCTACTGTCTCAGTCACCCAACAGGCATGCGTCACCATGTCCAGCTGGGACCAATGGTTTCAGACAAAAAGTTATGCTAAACATTATGCTCAGCGTTTTCAATGAAGACTGCCAAGTAGCCCTGCTATCTCTGTTGGGCTCTGCTTTGTTCTCTGGCCCCTTTCTCATGATCTCACCACTGGCCCCTCTGTTCTTACCTGCCCAGGTGGGTAGTGGCAGCCACTATGAGACCTGATAGGAGATTTGGAAGCATAAATATTCATTGCTGGGTACACGCCTCTGGAGACCAAAAGCACTGTTTCTTCTTCTTTGGGTTCCTTGAGACATTTGCTTTAAGAGAGTATGATCTTATAGTACTGTAAAAATAAACAAATGTTAGGGTCTAAGTCAAAACACCAGGGGGACTACATGCTTTTACTGCAGGTCTGTCATATCTCATTCCAGGGGTCCCCAGGGTTTGACACTGAGAGGAAGGGAGGCAGGCCTGCATTCTCACATAGAAATTATGGTCTGGAGAGAATGCCCCCATTTAGTCAGGAATGTGCCCTCCAATTCTCCCTGCCCCACCTCCCTCACACAGAGGCTAAGTATCAGGTGCCATTGATCATCATGCTTGGGCAGACATTGGACAAAGGCCACCACTTTCTAATTTGTAGGAATGTGGTGATTAAATAGGCTGGTATACATAAATTGCTTAGAACAGTGCCTGAGCTATAGAAAAGTTCAATAAGTGTTTGTCATTGACATCACTGGTGTTGTTATGAAATGTTCTCTGACTTCAAGTCCCTATAAGAGGTGGGAAAATGGCTCTGATTCACTTACTTATATTACCTATCTAGCCTCTCCCTAGGGCTGAAGTGTAAGCTCCCTGTTTGTACCACTTGAAGCCAGAAGTCTAGAATTTTGTGTGAAATCCCTTGATTTTAAAATGTTGTTCCGTGACTTTAGTTCTTTGGAGGTTAAAAGACACACGACTAGCCAGGCATGGTGGCACACACTTGTAATTTCAGTACTTGGGAGGCTGAGACAGGAGGATTTCAGGTTCAAGGACAGCCTCAGCAAATAGTAAGACTGTCACTAACCTAGTTAGACCCTGTTTCAAGATAAAAATAAAATAGGGCTAGGGGTGTAACTTGGAGGTAGAATGTTCCTGAGTCCAATCCCCAGTGCCACATGCATACACACACACACACACACACACACACACACACACACACACACACGATACATAACTTCAGGAGGCCATCTTATCATGATTGACACAGAGGCTTAGTACTGTGGTGTTGCTGAAGCTTAAAGCACGAGAGTAGGGGTGGCAGGGAATAACCCTGAAGAGGCTGCTCCAGAGCTTAATAAAGAAAGGCCTCTTGGACTGGAGGTATAGCTCAGTGGTGCAGCACCTGCCTAGCATGTGTGAGACCCTGGGTTCCATTTCCAGAAACACACACACACACACACACACACACACACACACACACACACACCACATCATGATAGGTGTGTTGAATTCTGGGAAGAGAATTGCAAATGTTTTATCCCTAACAGGCTCTCCAGTTCCAGGTAGTCATTTTCTGTGAGGGGCAAGTTGAATAGGGGATATAAGATCCATTTTCTTTTGCACCATTCTCCCTTCTATCCCATTTCTCATCCTCAGTCCATAGATACTGAGGACAGGGCGGGAACTGAGAGGGTTACCTCAGCCTCTTCTCCCCATCTACAAGTAGTTACAGTATGAGAAGGGGAGAGGCTAGTAGAAAAAAACAAATTATACTCTCCTACTATACTTTCACAAGATAGAATGCAAATGTGTGGGGATTTCTCCCCGTCAGCAAGCAAGCAATCAATTCTGAAGTAGGTACCGGCTAGGTCCTCTAATTCAAATCAATCCAGACCCCACAGGTTGAGAACTCAGTCTGGCAAGATTGTCCCCTCACTTCACAGGCCAGCTGCAAGTCCCAGCCTCCAGGACCTCTGACCAGCTATAAATCAGGGTTCCCTTGGCCCCCTCCTTGGTTCATTTGCTAGAGCAGCTCATAACACAGGGAAACACATTTACTAGTTTATTTTAAAGGATATTTTAAGGGATATAAATAAATAGCCAGATGAACAGATAGATAGAGCCAGGTCTGAAAGGATACAGAGGACAGGGAGGTTCTTTGTTTGTGGAACTGGCCATCAGTATCAGAGGGGGATTGGCTCCAGGACCCCCATAACTACCCAAATCTGCTGATGCTCAAATCCCTTATATAAAATGGCATAATATTTGCATACAACCTATACACATCTTCTCCCATACTTTAAATCATTTCTAGTTTACTTATAATACCTAATATAATGCAAATGTCTAATACAATGTGAATATGATAGAAATATTCATTCTGTATTGTTCAGGAAACAATGACAAGGAAAAAAAAAAAAGACTATACCTGTTTGGTACCGGACACAATCATCATAGGCCTAACCACATAACAGAAGAGATGAGAGGCATACAATGCTCAGGATGCTGAAGAGAGACTAAGGATCTGTGAAATGGCTGGAGGCTTAGCAGGGTACACCAATAGATCACTTTATTCACATGGATTCAGTACCGTGCTTGTTTAGAGCGCAACAGATTCAAGTTTTGCTTTTTGGAGCTTCCTAGAACTTCTTCTTTTTTTTTTTTTTTTGCGGTACTGGGAATTGAACTCAGGGGCATTCTACCTCCGAGCTACACCCCCAGCCCTATTTTTTATTCTTTATTTTGAAACCGAGTCTCACTAAGTTGCGGAGTGCCTCACTAGGTAGCTGAGGCTGGCCTCGAACCCGGATCCTCCGGTATCAGCCTCCTGAATGCTGGGATTACAAGCGTGCGCCACCATGCCCGGCTTCCTAGAACTTCTTTTAAGAATACTTTCAATCCATAGTTGATTAATGTGAATTCAGAACCTGTAGCTAGAGGGCTGACTATCATATCACTGCAGGCGTCCTTGGAAAATCAGCCTGGTGTTCATGGTACTCCCTCCACAAGCCTCCCTGCTCCTGGAGGGTATGGCCCTCAGGGGGAGGAGAGCCTGAGTTATGTCCCCACTGCGCCACCAGCTGGAGTGACCAAAGGAAGCCCAAGCTCTTTTCCCCAAAACGCTTCTGCTATTCAGTGCCTCTAAAATGCAGAAGTATGAAGCCTCATGGGGCTATAGCAATGATTTTCAGTGTGTGTGTGTGTGTGTGTGTGTGTGTGTGTGTGTGTGTGTTGCTAGGAATCAAAGTCAGGGCCTCATGCATTCTAGGCAAACATTCTACCACTATGCTATACTTCCAGCCTTGACTTTCAAACATTTTGACCATAGCCCACAGCAGGGGCCACAGAAATACCTTTTATATCTCCATCATGGAAAATATACACACAACTGAAGAAGTAAACATTTTGCAAAACACACACCATATACTATGGGCAGTGAACCAATATTCTGTATTCCATTGTTTTTGTTGTTGCTGTTTTAACGTGGCTGGTGACCCATATTACATCAATTTCAAAACCTTCTAATGACTTGCTAGTCATGTGTGAGTGAAATGCCTGACTGCAGTCTGGAGTCCCTAAAACCAATATTTCCCAAAGAGTTCCTTATATTTCAGATGTACAAGTAATATCTATGCCTACCACCACTGTTTATTGTTTTTGTACTGGGGACTGAACCCAGGGGCATTCTACCTTTGAGCTACATCCCCAGTTCTATTTTATTTTTTTATTGTGAAACAGAGTCTCATTAAGTTACTGAGGCTGGCCTTGTATCTCCAATCCTCCTGTCACAGCCTCCCAAGTACTGGGATTATAGGCATGTGCCACCACGTCCGGTTTACCACCTTTGTTAAAATAAGATGGCTCTAAAATAAAGTTGGATATCTATCTATAGAGAGATAATATTTTACTAGTCATTTATTATTTAACTATTTATTAAGTTTTACATCTATATTCAAATGTAGGAAAGTGATATTTGTTTTTCATTTATGGAAAAACCTTAAAGTTTTCTTTGTGTGTGTGTGTGGGGGGGGGTACTGGGGATTAAACCCAGGGGCACTCTACCTCTGAGCTACAACTCCAGCCCTATTTGATTTTATATGTTGAAATGGGATTTTGCTAAATTACCGTGCACTGGCCTTGAACCTGCAATCCTCCAGTCTCAGTCTCCCAAATACTGGGATTACAGGAGTATGCCACCACACCTAGTTTAAAGTTTTCTTTTAAAAAGAATATATTTAAGTTTAAAAAGTGACAAAAGAAATATTAAGTAAATAAAACCATAAAAAATCTTCAGATGTGTCAAAAATAACAAATATGAGCTGGGAGTAGTGGCGCATGCTTGTAATCTCAGTACTTGGAAGGCTGAGACAGGAGGACCCGGGTTCGCAGCCAGCCTCAGCTACTTAGTGAGGCCCTCCACAGTTTAGTGAGATCCTGTTTCAAAATAAAGAATAAAAAATAGGACTAGGGATGTAGCTCGGAGGTAGAATGCCCCTGGGTTCAATCCCCAGTACCACAAAAAACAAACAAACAAATATGTTTCTAGTGTGTCTAACTGCGGGAAACTTGACTTAACTGACTTGCATATACCATAATGAAATAGCAAGAAACTGACTTTGCTTAACATCAGATCTGCTTTTGCACAGTTTTACTAATCACCCCCAGGAAGTTTGTGTGGCATGACATTACATTATATTGTATTTGGCACTTTCCCTGCAAACCCTCCAACCAAGCCTGGGCTTTTTCCAAGCATTTGTTCTGCAGTCTTAAGTTTAGCATCTGTTTGCAAATTTTTTTGTGTGTGGATCTTGAGCGGCTGTGAGTCACCTTCCCTTCTTGAAACCTTCAAGTGGTCTTTGTCAGCCTTTTGAGTTAATTATTTCCTGTTTCTCTGAGTCTGTTTCTTATCCCCCTTCTCAGACCACCCTCCACTTACTTTCACCTTCACATATACTCTCTTCCCTGTCTCCCCTTCCCATTCCCCTGGCTCAGCAAAATAGGTCTTTGTTTCTTGGTCTGCTCTGCAGCAACCTCCAACAAGAGTCTTGGAGTTAATCCCATGGTGTAGCAATTTCAAAGCAAAAATCTGCCATTCTTGTAGAGTCAGAAGTTACTTTTCAAGTTCCTAGCTTTTTTTTTTTTTTTTTTTTTTTTGTCTTTTCACAATGTCACAAGTTTTATTCTACATTTGAAAGTTATAACCTGCAGGAAATTCTCTTAGTTAAAGTTAAGTTAGTTTAGGATGCTGGAAAGTTCCAAACTTTTTAATAATTCTTTGTAACTTATCGACCTTTTGTTCTCTTGGTTCCTGTGTGCTAGGGTACTGTGTGAGCCAATCTCCCCAAGATGTTTTCCCTCTGTGACTGCCGGGATCTCTAGTATCAGCTATTCTGTCACTTCTCTCAAGACGCCCACCTTGAGCTTGACTCTTCTTTACTGGGGTTCTTGTCTATGAAGTACAAAGAATGACACTCGCATACAAAAGAAAGGCAAGCAGGGTTTATTGTAAAGAGAACAGAAAGGAAAAAGAGGCAGGCTACCCTGTTGGGCAATGGGTAGTCTGGTGGAGTGGCCCACGCCATGCGCTGGCAATTGCAAACTGCTTTCTCCCAAAGTCCATACAGTCTACCAGAGAGTTGCAGGCCATCCCTAGGGGCTTTGGCCAGCCTTGTCTTCTGGTCACTACTCAGAAGTTGTCCAGACAAGTGCTGTCAATTACACACTGCTTTCTCTCAAAGCCAGCACGACCTACCTGCAACCTACAGGGGGGAGGGGGAGAGGGAAAGAGAGAGACAGACACTGGGCTCCCAGAGGGAGGGGTTCCTGAGTGGGTAAAAGTTTAAAGGCAGTATTTCCTTTCCCAGTTGGGGTCCTGGGACTGAGATAGTGTCCTCTGTATCTCCTTTTTTCAATTGCTATCCCAGACACCATTTCCTGGGATCTCTTTATCAGGAACACTAGTTTTGTAAACATCTGTTCACTCTCAGGAAGCTTTTGATCTTGTTAGCACTTGACATGCGGGAGGTCTGGTCCTTTCAGGAGTTTTGGAATTTAGTTAGCATCTATTGCCTCTCAGGAAATTAAGTCTTTCTACCTTGGCCTTCTCTGCCTATTTCTGTCTACTGCCTCAGCTCTCCCAGCAAACTGTATCTGTCCTTCATGTAACATTGTCTCAGTTGGTGTCCCATTCCTTCCCATCAAGGCCAGAGCCACTGTCCTGTTGTCTTTCACAACTCAGGCCACTAAACTGAGCTGAGCTAGACCCCATAAATGCTTCACGCCAAGAAGACACTCCAGCTCTATGGTCTTTGCTTCTTTATCCCCATAACTCAGAAATCTTCCCAAAACAAACTTTTTTGGGGGGTTGGGGGGGGAACGAGTACTGAGAATTGAGCCTAGGAGGCATTCTACCTCTAATCTGTACCCCAGCCCAATTTATTATTTGTTTATTTTTCTATTGAAACAGGGTCTCACTTGGTTGCTGAGGCTGTCCTCGAACCTGAAATCCTGTCTCAGCCTCTCAAGTGTGTGCCAACATGCCTGGCTTGCAAACTAGCTGTTTATGGTCATCCAGTCTTTTTTTTGCAGTACTGGAGATTGAACCCAGGGGCATTCTACCTCCAAGCTATACCCCCAGCCCTATTTTTTATTCTTCATTTTGAAATGAGTCTCACTAAGTAGCTGAGGCTGGATGAGAACTTTCAATCCTCCTGTCTCAGCCTCCCAAGTATATCACCATGATCAGCTCTGGCTGAGATTTTAAATCTCTATGCAGTCTTGCTTATTCATTACCCCTTTCCCCCTGCCCTACCTCAGTTTTTTTCTCTCTCTGGTCTCTCCAAGTGAACACCCAGGAGTTCCTTAACTTCTTACCTAGTATATAGTTTCCTGGCCATCTGTTTCCAGCCCACCATAAATTAAAGCAAAAAAGCTTTTACATGGATGTAGCTCCATGGTAGGGTACTTGCCTTGCATCCTCAAGGTTCTGAGTTTAAGCCTTCAACACCACAAAGGAAACAAAAGTCTTTACCATTTGTGTGTGTGTGTGTGTGTGTGTGTGTGTGTGTGTGTGTGGTGTGTATGTACACATTTAAAGTGGCAAAAGGGGTATAAATACAAAACAGAAGTCCATCTCTATTGGGGAAGAGAAAAGTCTTGGAAACGCCTCACAATTCTTGTTAGTATGTTGAATATAACTCACCCTGCAAGCGAAATCCCTATCATTTTCCAACATGGCTTAAACAAAGAAGAGCCTTGATGGCTTATTGAGGATTTAGATAACTGCTTCCCTGTTAAGAAGAGATTTTTAAAATTGTGTTTTCATTATGACTCCATCTCCATTTATTGATCAAGGGATTTCTTGCCTCACTTAACTCCATAATCTGTTGCTCAGATTAAGAAAATGTGAAAACTATTGTTTAGTAGCATGAGTACAGATTTTAAAGTGATTCCTTGAAGCTGGATGATTCAAATACTATAATCCAAGAAAAGCAACTAATTGATCATGCAGAACATGTTTTTATGCATTCTTCTTTTTTTTTTTATGGATTGAGCATGCAATGAAACGAATCGGATTAAATGTTTTGTAGATGTGTTCTGTTATAGAAGCAGGAACTTCCTAGTGTAGAAACATCCAACAGAAAGCATTATATCAAGAGACAGGAAATAATACATGTAAAAAAACCCTCAATAAGCAAATGTATAACCTGTTATTCATTTCAACACATTTTCAGCACTATGTTTTTTTTCATGTAAGAACAATGCTTATATAAAAGCAGTATAGTAATTTCTCAGTTATCAGGAGCAGAAAAGTGCCCTTTATTTTGGTATTTCCTTTCTTGAACCACCACTACCTAGTATATAGCTGTGTGTGTAAACTTTTTTGGATGAATGAGAGATCTGTATGTTCACTATTTACCTTCTACCATCTATTTTGCCAGCCGGTTAGCCACTTTATTCCACATTAATTCTTCTTCCTAAGAGCTACTGGGGGAGAGAAAAAGAGGTGAACTTCAGGTCAACCAGCCATGCTTAAGCAACAGAAGCAGTTCAATCTCAGTACAATAAACTTGAAAGCCTGTCCAAATTCTTTTGTGCTGTTTAAGATTTTGTTCCATCCATTTGATTGAATAGCCCTGTCAATGAAAGCAGGGATCCTCAAGATTGATATTTTGGTTGTTAATAGTTATTATAACAGTATTTGCCCTGTCTCTGGAAGATTTTATGGGATATTAAATTCACTGCAAGAGTCTGGAAAAAAAGGAAAGAGAACCATCATTTATTTACTCAGTACCAATTACATGAGAGAATCTGAACTGTGCAGTTTAAATTTATTTCTTTTATGGTTTACATTTACCCAGAAAAGCAATATGCCCATTGTATAGACATGGAAACTGAGGCTCAGAGATACTCTGACCAGTCTCTTAGCTTATGAGGCAAACCCTGAATAACACCTCAAAAGCACAAGTTCTTTACAAAGGACTATAGACTACTGGCCGCTTTTACTAGTATGTGCTGTCCACACTTCATATGGGCAACTGAAAGCTGACCTCATGTTTTTTTTCAAAAATGTCCTAAGAAGTCTGCTGCAGTGACTTCATGGATAACTCATGAGAAACAAAATGCTTTTGTGGAATAAAAACTGTCTATTTTCGAGGTTTGTTTTTTTTTTCCTTCTTAAAAACAAAACAAACAAAAAAACACTTATCAAAAAAAAAAAAACCCTCGCAGAACAGACGAGTCCTCAGATTGAGCTGTGCAGACTGAGAAAATGGTGACAGCATTATGGCATTTGGGCCTAAATGTTAAATATAATGAACAGCTGGAGATTTCTGAGGCACGACTGTGAGACACAGGAACCCAACTGTTGGCCATCTTCACTTGAGGGCAGCCGCGGGCTCCGGTTTGCTTCTGCAAACCTCACCCCTCGCCCAGCTGCCAGATGGGTGTCGCCAGGTGCCGCAGCGCCCCCGGCAGCCCGCGCCTTCCAGCCCCCGCGCGCTGTCCAAGGCCGACGCGGCCCCGACGCAAAGGCGCGCGCCCCAGGCACACGTGACAAGCGGGGCGGGCAGTTTTCTTCCTCCCCTCCCCCTTCCTTTAGTCCCGCCTTCCCCTGAGAGGCTATAGCTTTCTATTGCGCCACCACCAGAATGACCCCCGTGCTGACCAATCAGAACGCAACTCCTCAAGTAAGGCCCACCCCCTGCTGGTCCTCAGGTTCCTTCCCGCTCACACCGGAGTCACTTCCGAAGAGAGAGAACCGCCATGAAGAGAGAAGGGGGTGCCGCCCACCTCTGCTCCGACAGCCTCCCCGAGTCCCAGCAGCAAGACGGCAACCACACACCCAACTTCTCCAGCCACAGCTCATGCCGCCGTCGCGAGCGGCGCCGACATGACAAGGCGCTGCATGCCCACTAGGCCAGGTTTCCCCTCATCCCCAGCCCCGGGGTCGTCGCCCCCGCGCTGCCATCTGAGACCCGGCAGTGCCGCCCCTGCTGCAGCGGGAAAGAGAACAGAGAGTCCTGGGGACAGGTACCGTGCAGAGGGCTTGAGAAGGGGCCGGGTCGCGGGGGCAAGGGTAAGAGGGAGGACTGCGGACGGACGGCCGCTCTTCAGTTCCCGCCATCCTCCGCGAGCTCAGGCCTTGGAGTTCCGGGGCCTGGCAAACCCTCGCCCCCTCCGCGCGGGGGCTTCTGGGAGTTGGAGTTTCCTTTTCTGTAGCTGGGGCGCTGCTCTTGGTCTAGTGACCAAACAGCTTGGATGGCTACGGAGAGCCCGCCTTAGGTAGAAGGTGATTTTTGTCCTTTTTGAGAGCTTCACCCGGGGCCCTAACTACTTGATGCATATTTGGATCGTTTTCTGTACGTTCGCAGTTCTCATCCTAGTGGTTTAGTAGTATAGTAATATGGACCTTTTCTATATTGCGGATGAAATTATGTAAGATGTGATGAGTAAAACCCTTCCACGAATTACTTTATAGTCCAGTGTACACGATAGTTCATACTTAAAAAGAGCATACAGATTTGGAATGTGGTTGTTTTTTCATTCGGTAACTTTGTGCCTCTCCAAGAGGCCTTTTTTTTCTTTTCCTTTTTTTTTTTTTTTTTTTTTTTTGTAAATATCGTATGGGAGCTATGTAATGAGATGGGGAGGTTGATCAAATGACATTCTCTGACAATAAAACATTTTTACATTCTCTACGAACTTGGTACTGTCTTTTTTATCTTAAGTTTTAAAGCTTGTAACAGAATTTTAACAGTAAATACTTGCTCTAATATCATGGTATAGGTCCACAATCCCTTATCCTAATTCAGAAAGCTATGAAAACCAAACGTTTTCAATAAGTTTGGCACCGCATCTTATTCAGCAGCAAACCTGACCAAAACTAACGTAAGGCTGCTCATGGTCTTTATTCTATTAAGTGTGAATATTAATAAGTTTTGCTGGGAAAATGTTTCTGTGTTTAATTACAGGTTGCAGCAACCAGACCTCACTGGGGGTTTTCAATAAAACATCCAAATTACCCCTTTCTAAAATCCAATAAGTTTTAGAATTCTAACACGCATTTGGCCCCAGAAATTTCAGATAAGGGTTTGTGGAGCTGTTGTTTTTTTTAACCAGTTATAAATAAGTAATGGACATTTTTGTGTATATGAACTTGGGGAACTATTACCTCTTGAAAGTTACATTCCTGCTTAGTTTTACATGTTCATGTTTTACTTAAAGCCATTTTTCTCTGATGTACTAATCAAAAAGGAGTCTGAGATCTAATATTTTAGAGAAAAGATGCTGTATTACATTAAGTAATATAATAACATATTTAGTATAATCTTATTTTGAGTCCACTACTGAGTGTTTTGGCATCTCTCCCAGTTATAAGGCATCATATCTTTATCCTCTTTACAGACCTTTTAGCCTTTCTTCCTTACTCTGTGATAGACTTGCCTGATGTAATTTATTTTCTGTAAACAAATGCATATATTCTTTTGTAACCTGTCACTCATATTCATCTCCTTACCACTTGGGTTTTCTATCAAAATCTCAAACAATCATGTTAAACTCTCAGTAAACCAGTAAAGATGTACATTGCTCTTATAATGTAACCAGTAAAGTGTATAAGATGTAGAAAGAGCTTAACCTTGGATTTGGATTGTTCAGGTTTTCCCTGAATACTTCAACCTCATTAGTAGATAAATGTTTAAAGAAGTTGGCAGTCTATAGCTTATTTTCTTTCAGCCAAATGAATACATAGTAGCAACTTTGCCAGAAATTGACTTGTGTTTGTGGTACTGGAGATTTAAACCAGAGGCATTCTACCACTGAGCTACATCCCTAGCCCTTTTCAAAAATATTTATCTTGAAACAGGGTCTCTATACATTATCAAGGCTGGCGTCAACCTGTAATCCTCCTGCCTCCCCTTACTGTGTAGCTGGGATTATAAGCATGTGCCACCACAACTAGCCAGAAATTAAAATTATGTGAACAAATCAATATAAATTCTGGTAATATGGTCCTGTTTCATTTTGTGCCCACTTTAGGGTATAGACCCTTAAAAATTACAGCAGTTTTTTTTTTTTTTTTTTTTTAACTTAGCTTTCTTCCATTCTTCTTGTGCTTTCTCCCAAGCAAATGTTATTTTGTGAATATCTTAAGAATTCTTAGATAATATCTTAAGAATTCTGGGTGTGGTAGTACACATTTGTAATTCCAGCACTTGGACTTGGGAAGCTGAGCCAGGAGGATCACAGGTTCATTGCCAGCCTCAGCTACTTAGGCCCTCCACAACTTAGTGAGACCCTGTTTCAAAAGTAAAGAATAAAATAGGGTTGAGGGTGTAGCTCGGAAGTAGAATGCCCCTGGGTTCAATCCCCAGTACCACACACACACACAAAGAATTCTTAGATTAAAAATTTGAAACACTAATTATGAAGTCTCATGCCAATTTTTGATGTTATATTAACATCTTACTATAATGTATAAAGAGTAGTATGAACTTAATACCAGACCTTTTCTGCCTTTGCCTCGCATATTCTTCATCTGCCCCCCAAATCAACAAAATCACTCATTGCCATTTTGCCATCTGCTGTTTTAGTCTTATTATGAGAGTCCGCTCAGGTTTTACTCGATTTTTTATAATCTTCAGTATTTAGCAGATTTCTATTTGAGTGTTATTTTGTACCAATCACCAGGGATATCAACAAATAGAATAAGATACCTATGTCCAATATCTTCCATTCTACTCTGAGGCTGTGAGTGTTTTAAGTACTAAGAAGCACTCTACCAGTCCCCTGGATCCACATTCCAATTTTACCATTTTAGTACTAGAGATTATATAAATCTTAGTGTATAAAATCTTACAGAATGTGATGAATTTTCAATGTTTTAATAGCTTAGCAAAATATAATTGCTATGGCCAGAGGTTTACTAATTAAACCAGATAATGAAATCCAGCCTATATTCTATATTCTAACAATCTCCATTTAATCTGAATTATTGAGGTTATTAATATTTGCTTATGTGATACCATATTAGTTATGCTTTTATTTTCAGGAAACAGTCAATTATAGATTTCTTCAAACCAGCTTCAAAACAAGGTATGCATACTGTTAATACATGTTTTGTTTTTTTGTTTTTTTTTTATGTGTGGGCTATTTTAGAGGTGAGGAGGAAGATGGATTCAACTTTTAAACCTAAAACTTATTTAAACATAAACTTTATTTGATTAAATACAATGTGCAAAATTAAAAATGCAGTGTTTTAATGAAGATAGTGTTTTTTTTTATAAAAATAAGCTTAAGTTCTAAACAGAGACTTTTTGCTGTTATACGATGTTACATTTATAATATTCCAGCCTATAATGCTTAAAATGCATACTATTTTGATTCCCTAATACAGTAACTTATAGAGCCATAGGGAGGTTATGTGATACAGCAAAAGGGAGCCTTATGAAAGGCTATTAATAAACCATGTCTTAATTTCTCTTATCCCCCCCCATAAAAGGCATATCACCCACATATTATTGGTTTGAAAATGTTCATAACTTTAATAGTTTATTGTTTTAAACATTAATAATTGAGATAAGTATTAATATAAAACACCAGGTTGTATTATTTTAATGACATGCAATTTATGTTTTAATTGACTGTTTAGACAGACATATGTTGGATTCTCCACAAAAATCAAACATCAGATATGCAGGAAGTGAATTGTCCATCACTGGGACAGAGCAGTTTGAAAGAAGACTACCTTCACCAAAAAGAGCTAAAGCCAAAAGAATGTCATCAGAGAAAAGCCCTATTCTAGAAGCCTTCATGAAAGGTGTTAAAGAGCACCATAAAGATCGTGGTGTACATGAGTCACGTCGGCCTTGTGTGTCGCTAGGCTCCAAATGCTTATCCAAAGGAGCAAATATCTATGTTCCTTCATATCGTTTGTCAAAAGAAATGAAGTCACTAAAGAAAAAACATCGGTCTCCAGAGAGAAGGAAGTCCCCATTTATTCGTGAAAATAGTAGGGAGAAGAATGATAGAGATCGAGGCAAGACCAATGGAGACTCCAAAAAGCAGGCCATGGTAACAGACACTGACATCTTCAAGAACAGCTCCAGAAGTCTGAGTAGCAGGAGCAGTCTATCCAGGCACCATCCAGGCGAAAGCCCATTGGGAGCTAAGTTCCAGCTGTCACTAGCTTCTTACTGCAGAGAACGAGAACTAAAAAAGTTAAGAAAGGAACAAATGGAGCAGAGAACCAACTCAGAAAATTCTTTCTCAGAAGCAAGCAATCATTCCTTTAAAACCTCTAGTGTAGAAAGAAAATATAAACCAAGGCAGGAACAAAGTAAACACAATGATGTCATACCTGGAAAGAGTAATCTTTCAAACCTGGTATGTATAATAATTTCTGAGTTATGCTCCTATATCATATTTAGAATATGCTATCTTAAAATATTTAATAATTGTTATTTAAGGAAATGCTGATGTACAATTTGTGTAGAAGCTAGTTTTTCCTAAGGCTTCCTCCAACTGTCCTATTACTGAATTTATTTTCTTTGGGGGGGTGCTGGTTACTAGGGTTTGAACCCAGGGGCATTCTACCTCCAAGCTACACCCCCAGCCCTGTTTTATTTTTATTTTGAAACAGGGTCTCACTAGATTGATGAGAGTCACTACTTGCTGAGGCTGTCCTCAAACCTTTGTTCTTCCTATCTCAGCCTTCCAAGTACTGAGATTACATGCATGCACCACCACACCTGGCTTGAATTCTTTTCCTTAGTTTTTCAGGACCAGGAACAAGGACCTTTTTAAAATAGGAAAATAGCAATCTTCCTTTTTGGCATGTATAGTCATTTTTAAGTTAGGAGCTGTTGAAGGGAGATAGATGAAGAATGGAAAATAAAAAAAGAAGAGAATTTTTGTTTTTGTTTTTTTGGTGCTGCGGGTTGAACCCAGGGACATTCTACCTCTGAGCTACACTTCCAGCTCTATTTTTTATTTTGCAACAGGGTCTCACTAAGTTGCAGAAGGCCTCACTAAGTAGCTGAGGCTGGCCACGAACCTGCAGTCCTCCCATCTCAGCCTCCCAAGTACTGGGATTACAAACATGTGCCACCAAGCCTGGCAAGAGAATGGTTTAGAGCAGTGGCTCTCAAAATATAGTCCCTGGAACAGCAGCACTGTCAACCTGGAAACTTAACAGAAATGCAGTCTCAGGTCACACCTCAGACCCTTTGAGCCAGAAACAGTGGAAGTAACAACCCAGCAATCTTCAATTAATAAGCTTTCCAGAAGATTCTGATGTACTTTTAAAATTTGAGAACCAATGATGTAGATTATATATAAATTTTTACTAATTGAGTATGGATTTTAGAAAACTTAGAAGATGATGACTTAGGAAATTATCCAAATACATCTTAACCTCATCAGATTTTTCTTTTCAGAATAGGAACTTAGATTAGCATAAAAGCTATCCCTCTCCTCCAAAAAGTCAAGTTGTTAATTTTAAAGTGCTTCTCTGCATAAGAGCAAATAAAGGAAGGTCAGATGTCAAGAAAATGCAGTGTTGATAAGGTACTATGGAAACTTAAAGAACCAGATAGACCAAAAATAAACTACATATGACATTCTGGGCATGGGTAGCAATTGTTACATTGTATATATTTTCTACTATATTGGAATATATATTTGTAAATCCTGGGGCATTTTACCTTTGGTGCCTTTACCATTGGGATTTGTCAATGATCAATAGAAGTAAGTAATATTTGGTCCATTTTTATAAGAATTCAGGGTTTGGTGGTACATCAGACCTTAAGCAGAAGTATTGAAGAGTATCTTATAGCCAGGTGACTAAAAAATATTATATTTGCTATTTTTTTGTTAAAATAATTTTGGAGCTATTAATATAAATTTCTAAATTAGCATTGTGAAAATACTTTTATGACATTTTTATATTCTTATGATATAAATGCTCTTTATGTATATAAAAAACATAATTTTATATATTTATACAAGCACATATAGGTTTGTGTGTGGTGCTGGGGATTCAACCCAGGGCTTTGCACGTGCTAAGCAAGAGCTCTAACAGGGAGCTACATCCCTAGTCTGTGTCCTTTATTTTAAAACTTTATGTATTTAAACTCTTTATTTTAGAACATGGAATTTACTTCTGAATGTACATAATTGTTTTATTCAGTGTAGAAATCTACATTTAAATCTTATGAAGAGAAATTTGCATTACTTACTGCTCTGATTTCCTAATTAATTTTTTTCTCATTTTCCTAATAGGAAAATGGACATCTCTCAAGAAAAAGATCCTCTTCTGATTCATGGGAAGCTACTTCAGGTAGAATCAAAATTAAATTTACAGATTTTAAATAAATTTTCATCTTAGTAGCACAGCTTTTTAAAACAAATTTGCTTAAGTATTTAATTCTCTTCCTAGAGGGGAATTAAGTGTCTCAGATTAAGTTTTATAAGATTATATTAAAAAAGAATAGTAACTGAATTTAGTATGCATAATCTGTAGTTTATCTCTGCCTCCTTTAAGAGTTTTTTTGGCTAGGCATGGTGGTACACACCAGTAATCTCAATATTTGGAAGGCTGAGACAGGAGGATCACAGGTTCCAGAACAGTCTCAGCAACTTAGCAAGGCCCTCAGCAACTTAGACCCTGTTTCAAAATAAAATAGGGCTGGAGGTGTATGTCAAAGATAAAATGCCTCTGGGCTCAGTCCTCAGTAACTAACACACACACACACACACACACACACACACATTGGCACAGGGCTATAATCCTAGTGACTCAGGTGGATTGCAAGTATGAGGCCAGCCTGGGCAATTTAGCAAGACCCTGTCTAAAAATAAAAAGGGCTCAGGATGTAACTCAGTGGTAAAATGCCCCTGGTTCAATCCCCAGTACCCTCTCCCCCAAAATTCCTGTGTTTCTTATATTAATATTTAGTGTTTTTCTTCTGAATCCTTGGCTATATCAAGAAGTATAATCTTGTATTCTTGGAATTGTGGATCAAGATCTTGGTATTAAGTCGAAGATGCTTTGTATAAGACTGAAACTGTTAATCATGATCCCAAACAGTATTTCCTAATATTTCAAATACAAACATGCTTTTGTAGCATTAAATTTCAAGGACATCTACAAGACACTAATTTGTACTTTTAGTATCTATTGGTTGAGAAAATGCATAACAAATAGCTATTGTTAACTCATTTTTTTGTTTGTTTTGTACTAGGGATTGAACCCAGGGGCCTTCTACCTCTGAGCTATACCCTAGTCCAATTTTATTTATTTTTTATTTTGAAACAGAGTCTCACTAGGTTGCTGAGAGCCTTGCTAAGTTGCTGAGGCTGACTTCAAACTTCTGATCCTCCTGTCTCGGCCTCCCAAGTATTAAGATTCTAGGCATGTGCCACCACTCCCAACTAATTCAATAATTTTTAAAATATCTTTTTTAACTAGAAAATAGAACATTAATATTCAAGCACAGTAGAAATTTATGATGCAGAAAATGAAAGACCCCAAAATAAACTCGATAGTCTGGTATATTGGATTTTTTTCCCTGCTATAACTGCAAACTTTGAAAAATAGATTTTACAGATTTCTATTCAGTAAGATATATTACACAGGATAATATCTAATGTTAGAAAAGAAAGAGGACAAGGGATGCAGCTCAACAGCATAAAGAGAAAGCTTT
This sequence comes from Graphiurus murinus, assembly GCA_004027655.1. Classification (NCBI taxonomy): domain Eukaryota; kingdom Metazoa; phylum Chordata; class Mammalia; order Rodentia; family Gliridae; genus Graphiurus; species Graphiurus murinus. Next base: position 13,484 of record PVLC010004854.1, on the reverse strand, counting down.
AATGCAAGCCTGGGAGGGACTCTCTCGGCAGAATGGAGAGCCACCCTTACAGTCTAAGGTGGGCATTTTTATGGGGCGAAGGCAGGGGAGGGGTAAGTCTATAGAAGACCTTATCGAGGACTAATGTAGATAAATGCTGATTGGGTCAAACTGGTAAAGTTTTTCAGCCCTTCATTAGCATATCGGCTCATCAGGTGCCAGTTTGTGGTTGGAACAGTGCAAAAACAAGTGTTAGGCGCCTTCCTGGTAGAGGTAGAGGTCTGGTGGAAAGAATCGTTACAGGTATAGAAGATTTTGTCTTTTGGGGTTTCCTGTTGCACTAGCTCAGAAAGAAAAACTCCATCAGGCTGCTACAGGCTGCCTTTTACATTTTAGACTCTTGTTTAATAATGGAAAGAGGTATTGTTTCTCTCTGGTTACTTTTTGCTGGCAAGGAGGTCGTTTGTCCTAAGGGAGGGGAAGGACTCTTCTTTGAGTCTGAAGGAGAGCAGCAGCCACTTGCTTTTGGGTCATTGTTTGGAAGATTGCAGTAATGCAGTCAGTAATCTTTCCAGAGACTTGAAATGGGTAAGAACATCAGCCCTAAGGTGAGCATACCAAGAGGAATCAGGAAGGGAGCAAGCCATTTGGAGGGGGGACCATAGTCCCTTTATAGCTCTTTTGAAGATGTCCTTTTGCCTGGTGGTAGGAAAAGGAGGTGGTCTTAAGTTGGAGTGGGGAGAGGTTGTTGGTAAATTTAACAAACAGAAGACAGAGTGCATGGGAGTTTATGGTGTTTAGTGGTAAGGTGAATGCAGGGTTTGAGGAGTATTCTATCAGGTTTGAGGGAGTATTGGAGAACCATAATTGAGCAGGAAGGATCCTTGAGTGAGATATCAGTAGGAATATGATGTCTGGCAATGACCAGGTGGTCAGTTTGCCAGACCTGGGAATTGACCTGATCAAGAATTGTTTTTAATAGAGAAGGTTTGCGGGGATGGGATTTCATGTCTGCAGAGGAAGATATAAGGATGGGTTTGGGTTAGTTTCTCCAGCCAGATGAAGGCCCCTAATTTATGTAAAAGATCTCTACCCAAGCCGGGCATGGTGGCGCATACTTGTAATCCCAGCATTTGGGAGGCTGAGACAGAAGGATCGGAGTTCCCGGCCAGCCTCAGCTACCTAGTGAGGCATTCAGCAACTTAGTGAGACTCTATCTCAAAATAAAGAATAAAAAATAGGGCTGGGGGTATAGCTTGGAGGTAGAATGCCCCTGGGTTCAATCCCCAGTACTGCAAAAAAAAAAAAAAAAAAAAAAAATTTCTACCCAGTAGGAGAATGGGACACCTAGGAATAATGAAAAGGAGTGAGTTAATGTAATCGCTCCAAAGGTGCAGAAAAGAGGAGGCATCTGCAGGGGGTGCTCCTCAGTGCCCCTCATGCCAATCACTGACACAGAGAGGACTCTGAAATTTAATCAATACAGAGAGGTTAGCCCCAGTATCCAAAAGAAAAAAGATTTGCTTACCAGACATTGTTCCAATCACCCTGGCCTCTTTGGACTTACTGGTCGTGGGGGCTGCAGATTCTGAACAATATCAATCCATCGTTAGGGCCATGAGTGAGACAAAGTTGTTGGTTGGGCATTTCTGTGGCAAACAAGATGGTTTTGAACTTAGACAAGGGGAGTGCCCTGCCTGGGGGCATTCCCGTTTCCAATAACCCCATTGGTGGCAAAGCAGACAGGCTTGGGTGGGTAGACACAAATTGAGGCAGGCCCTGATTCAGTGGCCCTTGTTTTTACATCGAAAACAGGCACCAGGAGGTTGGGAGGAGGTGTGGCTATTGGATCCCTCTATGTGGTTGGAAATGGGGCTTGACAAAGCCGAAGCCAACATTTGATGTTTAAGGTGGAGATGTTGCTCCTTTTTGGCTCATTCAGCCTATCATTAAAGAACTTAACGGTGGCATCGAAGAGCACCCTGTGGGGAGTTAAGGAGCCATCCTCAAGCTTTTTTTTTAACTTTTTATATATATTTGGAGCTGATTGTGTGATAAAGTAATGGTGCAAAAAATGTTGACCATTTGCTAGCTTGTGTTTAAAGTTGGTATATTGTACTATGGCCTTATGTAACTCGTCGGTGTAGGCCTCTGTTGTGTGTTAAATTACATCTTTTTTATCTGCCAATAGGGTGGAGATTAGGATAATAGAGGTCTTTCCAGGTGAGATTAAAGGACTGGGTAATCCAGAGAAACTCCTTGAAATTTGGAAGGATTTTTGGAAAAGGACCCCAGTCGCTGCTCAACTTGGATGACATCAGAGACAATAAAGGAAACATGGACTCAGATAATGTTCTCAGTTCCTGCAATCTTGCCAAGGGGGAGGATAGGCTAGGCAGTGCAAGATCATGTATGGGGAGGGAGTTAAGAGTCTGAATGAGAGGTAGATGGCTGGGGGTTGGAGTCTGATTCAGATGAAGGAGGGGGGTTATCAGGGTTGGTGGGAGAACAAATAAGTGGGGGATGGAGGTGGTAAGGTTGGGGTAGAGAGGGGTGTCATTGGGTGGTATGGAGATTTTGAAGGGGGATGATTGTGGAGTAGGAGAGCCTGGTAAGGGGCAAGGGATCCTCAAAGAGAAGGGTCTTGCAATGTTGCTGAGAGTCTCACTAAGTTGCTGAGGCTGGCCTCAAAACTGCAATCCTCCTGTCTCAAGCCTCCCAAATACTGGGATTATAAGTATGCACCATTGTACCTGGCAATTTTTTTTTTTGAGGTACTGGGGATTAAACCCAGGGGCTATTCTACCTCCAAGCTACACCCCCATTCCTATTTTTTATTATTTATTTTGAAACAGGTTTTCACTAAGTTACGGAGAGCCTCACTAAGGAGCTGAAGCTGGCCACGAACTTGTAATCCTCCTGTCTCAGCCTCCCAAGTACTAGGATTACAAGAGTGCACCACCATGCCCAGCTTATGCCTGGCATTTCTATCTATTTATTTATTTTTGTACTGGGGATTGAACCTAGGGGTGCTCTGCCACTGAGCTACATTCTCAGCCTGTTTATTGTTTTTGTTTTGAGACAGAGTCTTGCTAAATTGCCCATGTTAGCCTTGCATTTGTGATCTTCCTGCCTCAGCCTCCTAAAACACTGAGATTACAGATATGTGCCATTGCACTCAGCCTGAGGTCAAACTTAATCTCCCCCTAATACATTTGATAACTTAATAACCAATCCGTTGTCTTTTTTTTTTCTTTTTACAAACTCAATCCCTCTGTGACTTTTTTTTTTTTTTTTTTTTTTAAACTGGGGATTGAACCCAGGGGCATCATACCTCGAGCTATAACTCCAGCTCTATGTTATTTTTTATTTTGAGACAAGGTCTCACTAAGTTGCTGAGGCTGTTTTCAAACCTGGGCTTCCCAAGTACTGAGATTACAGGCATATTCCAACAAGCCCAGCTCCTCTGTTTGACAGTTTTGTATATTAATAGATACTTGAGAAAAAGTAAAGCAAGCCAGGCACAGTAGTATACACCTGTAATCCCAGGTACTCCAGAGACTGAGGCAGGAGGATTTCAAATTTGAGGCCAGCCTGGGCAGTTTAGGAAGACCCTGTCTCAAAATTTTAAAGAAATTAAGAGGTCTGGGGTTGTAGTTCAGTGATAGAGTGCCTCCAAGTTCAATCCCCAGTTCAAGGGGGGTATGCTGTAAAACAAATATTCATGTTTATAGGCTTTACAAGGAATACAAAAAGAAACACGAAAATTTTGCAGTTAATCTTCTGCTCTAGAGAGCTTACAAAAGAACCTACCAGTAGTACCAATTGATTTTTCTCCAATTCTAGATATTAAAAACTCTTAGTAAGCTGATTTGTCCTAAACATTTTCCATAGCAGTTCTGTCTACTCCCACTAAGTCCTGGATAGTTCTTGGAAAAAGCAGAAATTTTTCATTACTAGCTATATGTAAATTATCTGAGTTCTATAGAAAAAGATAACAAAACTCAAACTAGTGGCTCTGTAATTTTCTTCTTTGTAACCTCAAAATTAAGATAATCAATATAACTACCCTAAGAGCATATGTTATACTATTGAGCTATGCCCCCAACCCCTGTCTTTTTTGTGTGTATGGTACTAGAGATTGAACCCAGGGAGATTCTACCTCTGAGCTATACCCTGGCCCTTTCTTATTTTTTATTTTGAAGCAGGGTCTCACTAATTTTCTGCACACTGGCACACTGGCCTCAAACTTGCATTCTTCCTATGTCATCCTCCTGAGTACTAGGATTATAGGTATGGAGCACCATGCCTGGCTCCAATGAATGAATGAATAATTAAAGAATGAATCAATGGACCATCACATTTAAGTATAGTGTGAATTTTTAAAAACTGATTAACTCAAGACAGGCAAGGTGGCGCGCACTTGAATTCCAGTACTTGAGAGGCTAAGACAGGAGGATCACAGGTTTATAACCAGCCTCAGCTACTTATTGAGGCCCTCTGCAACTTAGTGAGACCCTGTTTCCAAATAAAGAATAAAAAATAGGACTGGTGGTGTAGCTCTAGGTAGAGTGTCCCTGGGTTCAATCCCCAGTACCGAAAAGGAAAAACTGGTTAACTCAAATATATGCAGTTATTAAAGTGCTTCTGGATGTGGCTACTAATAAACATGGACAGCTTACCTTAGTTTCTGGGGCTGCTGTAACTAAGTACCATAACTAGCATAGCTTAAAACAGAAATCATTGCCTTATAATTCTGGAAGCTAGAAGTCCAAAATCAGTGTCAGTAGAACCCTTCTTTCTCTGACAACTCTAGAGGAAAATACTTCTCTACCTCTTCTAGCTTCCAGTATTTGCCTGTAATCCCTGGCATTCCTTGTCTTGAAGCTGCATCACTCCAAACACATGTTATCTTCTTGTGTTTCTTCGCTTTGTCTTCCTTCTGCATGCCTATTTCTGTTCAAATTTCCCCTTATCAGAATACTAGTCATATTGTATTGAGACCAACACTAACTCATTTTAATTCAGTTATGCCTGTAAAGACACTTTCCAGTTAATGTCACATTCTGTGGAATGGGCATCAATCAGGACTTGAAGATATCTATCATTTTGGGAGGACACAGTTCAATCTATAACATAGCTGAGGATTATAGGGATACATGAGGAAGAATAAAAATACTAAAGGGGAAAACATGGATGAATGTTTTTAACTGAAAAATTAAAATGTATCTGCTTTTAACTGCTTATCATATATATATATATGGGTTTTTGTCTGTTTGTTTGTTTTTAGTACTGAGTGTTTTTAATTCGGCATCAGGGTCTCACTAAGTTTCTGAGAGCTTCACTAAGTTGCTGAGAGTGGCTGTGAACCTGCAATCCTCCTGTCTCAGCCTCCCAAGTGCCACCACGCTCAACTCCTATATGTTTGAAGGTATTACTCATTTCTTTATTTATTTTTTGTGGTACTGGGAATTGAACTCAGGGGTATTCTACCTCTAAGCTACACCCTCAGTCCTATTTTTTTATTCTTTATTTTGAAACAGGGTCTCACTAAGTTGCAGAGGACCTCACTAAATAGCTGAGGCTAACCACAAACCCAGATCCTCCAGTCTCAGCCTCCCAAGTACTGGGATTACAAGCATGTGCCACCATGCCCAGCTTGGTATTACTCTTTTAGATGTAGAAGTGTTACATTTCTGGTACCAGGTAGGCTTAAAGATGGGTTTAAAAGAATATCTGTTTTGAGGAGAAGTACCTTTGGAGTCCTTTCATTGGTATAAATGTGTGGTTGTTTGTATTTTAGGGAGTGATACTTTAAATTCTAAATTAGTAAACGTTCAATAACTTTAGAATGAAAATGAGTATCATTAGCTACAAAATTTTGGGCACCAATATTTATCAATTGATAAATAAATGAGAATTCTCATTCCATATATGGTGAATAATTTCGGCCTAAAGTTCTAGAACTTAAACATTTTTTTCCCCAGTACTGGGGATTGAGCCCATGGGCATTCTACCTCTGAACTACGCCCCCAGCCCTTACTCTTTATTTTGAAACAGGGGCTTACTAAGTTGCAGAGGCCTCACTAAGTAGCTGAGGCTGACTGGGAACTTGTGATCCTCCTATCTTAGCTTCCCAAGTACTGAAATTACAAGCTTGTGCCACCATGCCCACCAAACCTAAACATTTCTTTCAGGGTATTCTAGACATTCATTTACTTAGAATCTTGTACTTTTCACTAATCTGACAAAAATTAAATTTTAGCAGGCTCTAAGCAGAATAAATTCCCTGACAAAAGAAAAAGGAACTCTGTGGACTCAGATCTGAAAAGCACAAGAGAATCTATGATACCAAAAGCAAAAGAGTCCTTCCTTGAGAAGCGTCCTGATGGGCCACATCAGAAAGAAAAGTTTATAAGACATATTGCACTGAAGACACCTGGTGGTGTGCTACGCTTGGAAGATATATCCAAGGAACCGAATGATGAAACTTACCACTCCTCTGCAAGCTTGGCACCTTCAAATTCTGGCCACCATTCTTCCAGGAATAGTGACCAAATTCGTGTGGCAAGTACCAAAGAGACTAAGATACAGAAACCCCACTTATCTTTACCTCAGGAAAAATCTACAATTAAAAAAGCTAGCAACCTTCAGAAAAATAAAACCGCTAGCTCTGTGACATCAAAAGAGACAAAAATTCTACCTTTACTTTCACATGTTCCAAGTGCTGGTTCCTCTCGGGTACCATTAAATGCTAAAAATTGCACTCTTCCAGTTCCTAAAAAAGATAAAGAGCGTTCCTCATCTAAAGAATGTTCTGGGCATTCTACAGAATCCTCCAAACACAAGGAACACAGAGCGAAGACTAATAAGGCTGATTCTAATGTATCTTCAGGGAAATTTTCTGGGGGATCTTTGCGCTCAGAATATGGCACTCCTACAAAGTCTCCCCCAACAGCTTTGGAAGTTGTGCCATGTATCCCAAGCCCTACAGTACCTTCAGAAAAAGCCCCTTCAGATAAAGAGAGTTCAGGAAATTCCAATGCAGGTAGCAGTACACTGAAAAGAAAATTAAGGGGTGATTTTGATAGTGATGAAGAAAGTTTAGGTTACAACCTAGACAGTGATGAAGAAGAGGAAACATTAAAATCACTGGAAGAAATAATGGCTTTGAACTTCAGTCAGACTCCTGCAACTTCAGGAAAGCCTCCTGCTCTTTCCAAGGGGGTTAGATCTCAGTCATCAGACTATACAGTAAGTAGTTCTGAGACATTTATCTTTACTTGGAGAGGAAAAGATGATTTTCTTTACTTGGAGAGGAAAAGATTGTTAAAACTTACTTTAAAATTCAGTATTTATTGCAACTCGTAATTAGACTGAAGCTGGTATAATTCTTATTCAGTAAATGAATTTTGCATATCTTTTATTATTGTAAATCAGTGGTCTCCAAACATTCTTGATCACATATACCTTTTTAGTTAAAAAAAAAAACAAAAACACAGCTTTAAGCATGTACTCCAATATATATGTATTATACTTATAGATTACATACATGTACCACTATAATACTGTGTACTTTCTGAAGTATATGCAAAAAACATAATTTTAAAAAAGAAAAAGATTAGTATTTTCCTATAAAAGTTATATAGAAGTTACTATAGACTAAGTTCTACTGGAGATTCTATAGAAGTTCCATATAAATAGAAGTTCTATTATTTTCTTCCTGCACCCCAATGGATCACCTTGCACACCCTCTGCTTTGGAGACCACTGCTGTAAATGAAGGTAGAGTGTAGAAATGTTGTTAATTGTGGTGTGCAATTTTATTTATAAAGTACTTCATTCTAACTTGGGAGTAAGTTGAATTAAATTCTAAACTGTATAAATTTTGGTGGGGAAGGTGTTAATATTCCATGGTAACACCTGATCTTAATTTGATATCACTAAAATAGAACTTAGAAGTAAAGAGAGGGTAGCCATAGAGATCTTGGGTGTTTACAATCAGATCTTAAGGCTAGCAGCTCATTATAAGTAGTACCTTTCCCTAATAGATGGTAAAATCAAATTGCCTGCAGTATAAAAGACTAGATTTAAAGCATGATGGTAAAAAAATCTTAAGAAAAGTGTCATCCTGGCCCAGGTTATTGAAGTAGAAAATAGTTTCTAGTCTTCTGAATAACTTTAAACATCCCAGATCTTCTACTAAGATGTGTTATAAAGTATTTCTGAATTTTCTTTTTACTTTAGGAACATGTTCGTAGTGGAACTTATACAAATACTTTAGAGCGTCTAGTGAAGGAGATGGAAGACACACAAAGGTTCGTTAGCATCATGATTAATTTGTTCTGTTTGACATACTTTTGTTTATTTGGCTGGCTATTTATTTACCTTAAAAAAGTGATGGGAAGGTGGGCATGGTGGTGCATGCCTGTAATCCAACTACTTGGGAGGCTGAGACAGGAAGATTACAGGTTCAAGACCAACCTCAGCAATTTAGCCAGACTCTTAGTAACCTAGTGAGACTCTGTTTCAAAACAAAAAATAAAAGGGCTAGAGGTGGAATGCCCCTGGATTCAATCTCCAGCACCAAAAAAAAAAAAAAAAAGAAATGAGAATCCAACTACTTGGGAGGCTGAGACAGGAAGATTACAGGTTCAAGACCAACCGCAGCAATTTAGCCAGACTTAGTAACCTAGTGAGACTCTGTTTCAAAACAAAAATAAAAAGGGCTAGAGGTGTAGGTCAGAGGTAGAATGCCCCTGGGTTCAATCTCTAGCACCAAAAAAAAAAGAAAAGAAAAGAAAAATGAGAAATAAGCATGTGTTTTGTGTTAGTACCATTCTAACAGTTCTTTTGACGTCGACTATCTTAGAAATATAATGTGTTCTCTTGTTCATAGGCTAGATCAAAAGATCCAGGTTTTGGGCCAGGCATAGTGGTACATGCCTGTTAATCCCAGTACTTGGGAGGCTGAGACAGGAGGATTGCATTTTCAAGGATAATTTCAGCAATGTAGCCAGAATCTCAGCAACCTAGCAAGACCCTGTTTCAGGTTTTAGAAGCTGAGGATGTAACTAAGATAGAGTGTCTGCCTATTATATGTAAGGCTCTAGATTTTTATAGTTTACTGTGTATTGCATTAACTAATAATATAAATTCCTGGGTTTTTTTGTTTTGTTTTTTGGGGTACTGGGGATGGAACCCAGGGGCATTCTACCTCCAAGCTATACTCTCAGCCCTATTTTTTATTCATTTTTTGAAACGATCTCACAAAGTTGAGGAGGGCCTCACTAAGTAGCTGAGGCTGGCTGAGAACCCAGATCCTCCTGTCTCAGCCTCCCAAGTACTGGGATTACAAGCATGCACCCCAAGCCTGGCAAATTCCTGTTTTAAAACAAAAAATAAAAAAGGACTGGAATGATAGTGATGATGACTGATGACAACAAACACGACTACTAGAAAGCCTAGCTAACATTATCAGGGGTGGCACGCACCTATAATCCCAGCTACTTACAAGGTTGAGACAGGGTGATCCAAAGTTCAAGGCCAGCCTAGGCAACATAGTGAGACTTTGTCTCAAAATTAAAAAATAGAAAGGGCTGGGGATATAGCTCACCGGTAGAGCTCCCCTGAGTTAAACCCTAGTATTGCAAAACACCAATAATCTCAGTTTGGGTCTTTTGGTAATCAAATAAATGATCTGGGCCAGTCATTCTTAAAGTCCTGGCTCAAAAGAAATACTCAAGTCCTTTATGCAGTGGAACACTATTCTAATACTATATTGATGGCTAGATGAAAGCCTAATACCTAAAATAGACTTGCTGTGTTTTAGTAAAAATAGTATACAGTTTTGAACATCATACTGTATCTGGGAGACATGATTTGACCTACAATATAAGAAAACTTGTTATATAACAGTGTACTTAGTACTGTTTTAGATATCAACTAAGGTTTCTGTGTGTGTGTGTGTGTTTGTGTGTGTGTTACTGAGAATTGAACTCGGGCATTCTACCACCAAGCTACACCCCCAACCCTATTTTATTTATTTTGAAACAAGGTCTTGCTAGGTTGATGAGCGTTGAGCGTTTCCTTACTTGCTGAGGCTGTCCTCGAACCTGCAATCCTCCTATCTCAGCCTCCCAAGTACTGGGATTACAAGTATTTGCCACCGCGCTCACAGATTTCTTTAATTTTTAGAGTAAACTATTTATCATAGCATTCCTTTAATTCTCAGGCTAGATGAACTACAGAAGCAGCTACAAGAAGACATAAGGCAGGGCCGAGGCATTAAATCTCCAATCAGAATTGGAGACCAAGACAGTACAGATGATGAGGATGGCCTCTTAGAAGAGCACAGGTACAGCATTTTTTATTATTTATGCTCTATTAATGTTTTACATTTTTTAGCTTTGTTTTTGTAAAATAAATAGCCCCTTGGGCGTTTACATATTGAATAATGTATGCTGGGTTTTAAGTCCATCTGTGATGGTGTTGAAAGGCAAATGTTAAGAGCCAAGTTATATCTTTTTGGTTTTTTTCTCTTGGTTATTGTTCCTTTCCATAGACACACATTCACGAGCTTTTGGACTATTAGCAGAAAAGAGGAGCAAACCATAACTTTTTCTCATGCTAGAAATGAATTAATCTAGAATTAACATTGGTTCTAAAGAAAGTTTTCTTTGCACACAACTTTCAATTACAAAAACCAATATGTGATATAACTATTTGGTATTCAATAACTCTTTTTTATTTCAGGGAATTTCTAAAGAAATTTTCAGTTACAATTGATGCTATTCCTGATCACCATCCAGGTGAAGAAATATTTAATTTTCTCAATTCTGGAAAAATTTTCAATCAGTATACCTTGGATTTAAGAGACTCTGGTTTTATCGGACAAAGTGCTGTAGAAAAGCTTATTCTCAAGTAAGTAGAAAGTAGACATTTTGCTTTTTTTCTGTATAAAAAATTATTCTAAGTGGGGCATGGTGATGCACACATATAATCCTAGTATGTGGAAGGCTGAGACAGGAAGATCCCAGGTTCAAGGCCAGCCTTACCAACTTAGACCGTTTCAAAATTTAAAAAATAGGGCTGAGGGTGTAGCTCAGGGTTAGAATTTCAATTCTACTATCACAAAAAAGAAAAAAAAAATCACAGAATGGAAAAGAAAAGGAGAAAAGAAGATTTATTTATTTTTTTGGTGGTGGTACTAGGAATTGAACTTAGGAGCATTCTATCTCTGAGCTACACCCCTAGCCCAATTTTATCTTTTATTTTAAAACAGGGTCTCACTAAATTGCTGAGGCTGGTCTTGAACCTATGATCCTCCTGTCTCAGCCTTCCAAGTACTGGGATTACAGCGTGCACCACCATGCCCAGCCTAAAAGGTTAATTTCAATTATGACCTGTTCCGTTTCCTAATCCTTTTATTGCTATTGTTCTTTGTTTTTTCTTAAGAGTTGCTTGGCATATTATATGCTTTTATTAGTTAGACTTAATATCTGTATATAACAAGAGTGACTGGCAAAAGAACAGGAACTTAGGCTGGGCATGGTAGCGCACACCTGTAATCGCAGTACATGGGAGGTTGAGACAGAAGGATCACAGGTTTGAGGACAGCCTCAGCAAGTAGGGAAACTCTCATCAACCTAGCAAGACCTTGTTTCAAAATAAAAAATAAAATTGGGCTAGGGCTGTAGTTCAGAGGTAGAATACCCCAGTGTTCAATCTCCAGTACTAAAAAAAAGTTGTTTTTTTTTTTTAAATCAGGGAAAGGCAAAAATAGATGTTTGGACAAATAGTAATCTCTATCACAATGCCCAAGTTAGTATGATTTCTCTCAGTAAGATATCTCAGGTCTAGAGAAATCAGAATAATTTTGATGCTGAGTTGGGTGGAGTTTTTTTTATTTGTTTGTTTTTCAGTAGTGGGGATTGAACCAAAGGACATTCTGCCTCTGAGCTACACTCCCAGCTCTATTTTTTCTTCTTTATTTTGAAACAGAGTCTCATTAAGTTGCAGGGGGCCTCACTAAGTAGCTGTGATCCTCCTGTCTCAGCCTCAAATGTGTGCCACCATGCCCGGCATTGATGCTGAGTTTTATGAAGTACATCCTCAACCTGGCAAAAGCAGATGTCCTGAGACTGATAGGCTTTCTCTTTCGACACTGCCAGCAACTGAACCTTTACCCACCAGATAAGTGGAGCTAAGCCAACAGATCAAATCAGCTTTAGGCTATCAATTGAATTTTTGTTTTATGATTAACCAATCCATATTGATGGAGAATCTACTACCGTAGGATAATTTACTTGCTCTTTTCCCTGATTATGTCTGATGTGGTGGTGGTGAAAGTGTTTTGCCATAAACATAATGGTCACATTGATTTTTCAGATCGGGAAAAACAGATCAGATTTTTTTGACAACACAAGGGTTCCTCACCTCTGCTTACCACTACGTTCAGTGTCCTGTACCTGTACTAAAGTGGCTATTTCGGGTAAGAAATGTTTGGGCGTTATGGTCGTCTGCACTGTATTTCCCAGTCAAAAATAAACTTTTTAAATGTCATTTTTTTCTATTACTAGAAAAAAATTCAAGCACATCAAACCCATGGTTTCAGTGACTTAGAATGGGGCAAGAAGTAAAATAAATAATAAAAGTCATTGTAAAGAGATTGTAGAGAAATGGTAAGGAGCCCACACACCTGTAATCCCAGCTACTCCAGAGACTGAGACAGGAGGATCAAAAGTTCTAGGCCAAGCCTGGCATGGTGGCCCACACCTATAATCCCAGTACCTGGGGAGCTGAGATAGGAGGATTACAGGTTGAAAGCCACACTCAGCAAGTTAGTAAGGCTCTCAGCAACTTAGTGAGACCCTGTTTCCAAATAAAAAATAAAATAGGACTGGGGATATAGCTTAGAGGTAGAAGGCCCCTTGGTTCCATCCTCAATACCACAAAATAAATAAATAAATATATTTAATAAGTTCTAGGCCAACCTCAGCAACTTAGTGAGACCTAGTCTCAAAATTAAAAACTTAAAGAAGGGCTTAAAAATATATAGCCCAGTGTAGAGCACCCCTGGTTTAATTCTCAGTGTAGCATGTATATACACACACATGTACACTCACAAATGATAATGCAAATGATAGGCTGAGGCTGGTTTCAAACCTGCAATCCTCCTATTTCAGCCTCCCAAGTACTGAGATCACAGGTGCATGCCTTTATGCCTGATGTAGATTTCATTTTCATGTTTATGGGAACACCTATATACATTTCAGTTTTTTTTTTTTTTTTTTTTTTTTTTTTTTTTTTTTTTTTTTTTTTTTTTTTTTTTTTTTTTTTTTTTTTTTTTTTTTTTTTTTTTTTTTTTTTTTTTTTTTGCGGTACTGGGGGTTGAACTCAGGGGCATTCTACCTCCGAGCTATACCCCAGCCCTATTTTTTATTCTTTATTTTGAAACCGAGTCTCACTAAGTTGCGGAGGGCCTCACTAGTTAGCTGAGGCTGG